>BGPR01040574.1:2891-13909 GCA_013235015.1 Araneus ventricosus | reverse complement strand
CAGAACCATTTGCTGCTACTATAGAATTTTTGAATATGACTTCTGCTACTCTTTTCTAGCTTCCAGATTCTGTGTTTATTACTTGTCTCTCAATCATCCAGCAATAATTTCATAAACCTCGTTTATCAGATATTAATAGAAAACTCGTTAAATTCATTTATAATTACTTTCTAGATTTAAGACAATTTGTTTTATTTTATAGTTGAAGATTTCTTTTGCATCTGTTTAGTACAGTTACAGATAATAATTAATTATTTAGAACCATAAATGTGTTCCTCCCTTTTTTCGACAGTTAAACATTTCTTTCATTCCATTCGTTTAAATATTCACCAAGCCTAGCCAAATAGTTTTCTTTCGGTTTGGGTTTAATAAAACGCATGGAAGAACTTTCTGTTTGAGTTGGTTGAAAAAATAAAGAACTTGACATTTGCTGCAACTTTTTTAGTAAAGAACAGAATCAAAAACCATTTTGGTTTCCATGCGAGAAAATTAAATGTCATGTTACCTTTTCCCCCTTTTCTGCATTTTCTTTCTTTTCACAAAGAATGCTTTGTTTTATAAAGCGTAATTTTTTTCCAAACCCTCTCGATGATTCGTAACAATTTACCAATTATTATTTTTGTGAAGATTTTATTATAGTTAACATATATTGACGATCCGTTTTAGAGCAACACGATAGATACTTTAGGAAAAATCCCTCTATTTTTCGGCTTCGTTACCGGAAGGTTGCTAATTCGAGACCCGATACTATCAAATATTTGCCTGGCCGCAAGTCTGGTGTATGTTCAGCTGGACATTCCCCATCGATGCATTCCAATCCATTTTGAGGGCTTCTTAGCAGACCGTTTCCATTTTCAGCCCATAAAATTTGATGGGTCATTCAGAGGTCGGATTGTGCCAACCGCACCTACGGGCAACCCGATCCCCTAGGTTACTTCACTTTACTCTACGACACACCCCTGACTACAGAGATAAAAATATCCGGTTTGCAGTTTGGATGGGTGTGCGTAGTAGAATCTTCATTGATTACAACAAAAAAATTAATAAGGTTTTCATGTTCAATTAGAAAAGACATTAGTCTGCTGATTTTTAACCCTGATAATTTATTGCCTAGTAGATTTTGCCAACAGATAGATGTTAAGTCACCTCTTGGTTTAGTGAAGTGGTATGAGATGTTAGGTGACAAGACGCCGCGAATTAGAAGGGCGTTCCTATTTTCCCACAGGCACATAGATCTGAGTTATGAAGTTTAAAGCTTTTTAGGTAATTTGGGAATGTTCCCTGCCCGGTTGCAAATAATATTTGTTCTCTTGACCAAGTTACTGGGTTTTTTGAGACTTTCGGTACGATACTGAATACAGGCCTGCCAGTTTCACCAGTGGTTCATTCATGTTGTCATTTATTGATTGCTTTTTTATGAAGGATGAAGGATGATCTTATGGAGGTCACCATTTTTGTTACATTTTTGGCAAGCTGGTCCGCCATTTCATTTCTAAAAATGCCAGCATGAACTTAAAATTCTTCTTCTTCTTTAAGAGCGTAACAACCTGTTGCAAGTCTTAGCTGCCTCGACAGCACGCTTCTTCCAACTCAGACGATCAAAAGCAACTTTTTGCCAGATTTTTATTTTCAAAATTTTGATGTCATTTTCTGTATCGTCCAGCCATCTTGTTGAAGGTCTGCCCCGAGCACAGGCTCTCCCGGGGTTCTTGAAAGTGTGCAATCTAGTCCGGTTATTTTCGGGGGTTCTCCAGACATGGCCGAGCCATCTCAGTCTGTTACTTCGGATGATTTGTGTAACCTGTGGCTCTTTGTAAAGTCTATGAAGTTCAAAATTATATCTGTTTCGCCAGCACCCTTGTTCTTGTACATACCCGAATATAGTTCTTAACACTTTTCTTTCAAATGTTTCCAGAGCTCGCTGGACGTCTCCGTTTAATGCCCAAGTTTCGCTAGCATACAGCAGCACAGGCAATATAAGTGTCTTGTATAATCTCATTTTAGTTCTTCGTCTAACAAGCCTGGATCTTAATTGTTTTTTTAATCCAAAGAAACATTTGTTGGCCGATTTTATTCTGTTGTTAATTTCGGCTTTCAACATGTTTTGATCGTTAATAATAGTTCCAAGGTATTTGAATTCACTAACTCGTTCAAAGGTATGGCCATTTATGCGAAAAGAGGTGTAGTTCCCAGTCGAGGACGGAACTTCCATAAACTTTGATTTGTCCTCATTAATAGTGAGGCCCATATCTGTGGCAGAGATTTCTAGGGCTCTAAAGGCCTCTTTCACTGCTCTTACAGCTCTTCCAATTATGCCAATATCATTTGCGTAGGCCAATAACTGTAGTGACCTATTCCAGAGAGTGCCTCTTAGGTCTAATCCGCTAACTCGGATGCATTTCTCCAATGCGAGATTGAAGAGTAGGCAAGCAAGCGAATCTCCCTAACGCAGGCCTCTTTCAGCTGTGAAAGACTCAGAAAGATGGTTTTGGATTTTGATCCTGCACCGTACGTTGCTTAACGAGGCTTTAGTGAGGTTGACAAGTTTGGTAGGAATATTAAACTCAATCATAGCTTTAATCAGCTTGCCTCTTTTGCTATCATAGGCAGCTTTAAAATCAATAAATAGATGGAAAGTTTTGATGTTATACTCTTTAGTTTTCTTCAAAATTTGTCTCAGAGTATGAATTTGATCTACAGTAGATCTTTGGGGTCTAAATCCACACTGGTAGTTTCCAATTACTCTCTCAGTATGGGGTTGAAGTCTTGCAAAAAGTAGGATGGAGGAGATTTTATATGCCGTATTAAGGAGTGTGATACCCCTATAATTAAGACATTCATGCTGGTCTCCTTTTTTAAATATGGGGCAAATGGACCCTACTTTCCACTCAGTGGGCAATTTTTCCAATTCCCATATTTTAACCAAAATTTTGTGTAAAGCATCAACAAACACTGGTTCATCGACCTTTAAAAGTTCAGATGGTATATTATAAAAAGTTTTTTGATAGCAAGAGTCACTTCGTTAATAGAAGGCGGGAGATTGTCCTCGTCTTTGATGAAGTCCTGTTCCACAGGGTCATCTTGGGGAGCGTCAGTTTCGTCTCTCTCTTCGAGCAGATCTTGAAAATAGTCTTTCCACACTTCAAGTACAACATGAGGTTCGCTATCGAGTTCTACCCTCTTAATGAGCTTAAATCCAACCTAATTTTAGACAGGGGTAATTGAGAATTTCAGATTGTGTGTCCTTGGACTAATTTTAGTATAGAATGGAAAGAGGGTAATGCTTGTGGATTCGATTTTCTGTCACTCCCCCCTAGGCTAGTGCGCCTCCTCCTCCTCCCGCTTTTCAAACGGGTCCCCAACCCTGATTTTCTCAGAATGATTTTCACCAACACTCCCCCTCCCACAGTTTGTGGTTTTTGCTTTTGTGAGAGAGGCCCGGTCCCCCTAACCGATTATTATATTTCAGTTTTATGGCCTAGTGGGCCGAATGAAAATCAAGCACGGATGGAATTTCAACTTTTTTCTCGGTCTACTCCATTTTTCATTGGTTTCTTACATTGACGACGGGGTTTGGCATCATATATTTCAAAAGTGCGGAGTGACGTAATAGTGACTGTCCTGTTTTAAATCCATGGAGGTGGAACGTCCGAAAGTTCTCAAAAGGGGGGGACGGTTAAGATCAGTTGTCTCTTCATCATCTGATCACGTTTCAAATATATAATATCCTTCCCAAAGTAATTCTCATGTAACATCGAAACAGGACTTTAACTAAATTGAAATAATTTCTGTTCCGATGTATGAAATTTGAGTTTGAATCTAACATTTGCTGTCATTTGTGGAGATACAACAAGGCTTTTCAAATTAAAGTTTTTATAATTTTTTTTGCGTCATCTGATAATACTTGACGGTCTCGGAATTCTTAGCTGTCATATGTAGAAGATGCCGCTTGGAAATTAAGCGAGACATGTTATTTTTGTGATATTGGGAAAATACATTTTTTGGTATTGAGATACTTATCAAGAAATGAAATCACACATCATCAAGGTTATTAAAAAGCGTTCTCACTTGGAATTGGTTTTCATTGCTTTGTTAGATTTACGTCCCATTTTGCAGCTATTTGATGTCTATTTTTGAAACCAACATAGTGGTTTGAAACCTGGAGAGATAAAGAAAGCAGTAACCTTCTTCAAAATATCCACACCAATCCAGGTGACAGATCTTTGGTCTAGACAGATCATGTCCAGGTGTACGGTAGATTTTTGAAGGAACCTGTTCTCGATCCAGTAACCTCAATCCTTTCATTCACTAGCGCTCCACTCGTCGCAAATGGCGTGATGCAACTGAATAAAATTCCATTTTTTACCCATCCATTTAGGTGGGTCATTCATGATCGCTCCACGCAACGCAAATCTACACACTACCTTCACTCCAATCCCCTACTCCCACATTATATTTCCTCAGTTAACCAAAAAGCCTAATCCTCCCCCACTAGCACCACTGAGCACCTAGTCCCGCCGTTTTTATGTCCAGGCAGTCGAAATGGAGTGATGCATATCCAGACCGGTTGGATATCCAAAGTTTCGTTTCATACCGCTCCAATTCTAATCAGTTTTTCGCACTGATGACCAATTTTGGAATGGAGCTGCAGTACGGCCCCGATATAGCACTTTGTGCCACACCATCTCGACCTCCAGTGGGGTTCCATTGTTTACGAACGTTTTGCTTTATAAAGAAATAAGCACATATCTGCCATTCATTATTTTGTATTTTCACCTTTTGCATAAATAATGTAAATTGTTTGGAACTGCATGCGGCGGCTTAGAATTTTTTTGGAAAACATTAAAAGTCAGAGTAAAAAAAAATTAGGAAGATTTATTCAAACATAATCCTCAAAACAAACTGTTCACTTGGAAAAACACTTCCTTCCAAACGAACTGAAAAGTTATTATTTCTTGCTGTTGTTTTGAACCATTCCTGAGTAAATCCAAGATAAATTATTCAGAATGGTTACCATAAAGAATCGGTTGTCTCTAGATAGTTAGCTAGGAAGAAGAAAAATAGCTGCCTCTTAAGTAGCTACGTATAATGCTTAGTTGAAGAAAAGAGGTGGGAATTGAGTGGAAAATTTTATTCGATTTTTTTTCTCTTAACATTTTCTGAAAGTTCAAACTGTCTGGGAAGTTCACTTATAAATCAGCTCTGTAGTGCGTCAAAAGTTTTAACTTATATTGTTTTTCTCTCCTCATTTAATGTCTGAATAAATTTGACTGAAAACAATGAGTAGTTGAACCAATTGCGTCTATCAACCATTTTATTTAATATAGATATAAAAAGTAATAATTTGTCATAAATATCAGCATGAAAGTGCTGGCATTCAATTTCATTCGGGTATTTTTTCAAACCAGTATCGGAGAGAATCTGGGTTTCCTTATTGGAGGTTGCAGGTTCGAGATGCGCATCTGGTGTACGTTAACCCTTTAACTGCGTCTGTGGTTTATAAACCACATATTTAAATTATAGCCAGAGGCAGGTGTGGTTTATAAACCACTTGTTGAGGCGGCTGCTTATATACCACTAATTTTGCATAAACAAATAAAATAAAATAAATAATTTTTCTTATCACTTACTTGTCTTACCACTAAATTATAAAAATAAATTTCCATAAATAAATATAATAGAAATTTTTATTCGTTGATTACAAAGTGTATATTATGTCACGCATATATTTTTGATTCGAGAATTTATCACTTTAAATACAAACAATATGTGTATATATATATATACAGGGTGTCCAACAAAGGACTCCCTCATTTTAAAATTAAATACTCGGCAACGGATCGATAGAAGACTGAAACCAGTGATATTATCTGAAAGCCGTAAAAATCTGGATAAAGTTTCAAAGTTAGTTCATAAATGTTGCTGACAGGCTGGCGCTGAGTTGTAATCATATCTTGTTCAGAACTTTCGGATACGAAATGCTATAAACCGTTTAGTAAGACGTGACGACATCCTATTGATCCAATTAGTGATGTTTTCAGTTATTTGCTGCAGACAATGTTAGTAGCTTCTACTCGGTACCATGTACAACTGTGCAGCGCCAACTGTCGGCAACATTTATAATCCTAATTTGGAAAACTTTTGATCAGATTTTACGGCTTTCAGACCAAGCATATCACTGGTTTCTTTCTTCTCATCGATCTCCCGTTTGTGGTGTTAGGGTTAACTAAAATTACCCGAAGATAAAGGGTTGTTCCACTGGTTTAATGTGTAATTTTGGAGAGAGTCTCGTTTCCGTCATCTCAAAATTATCAGATAAATCTCGTGAATAAGTATGCCTATTATAGAAACCAAGCACGGCATACATATTATTGCAATTACATATAGTTTAATTTAGTTATATTAACGTCCCGTTTTGAAACAACACGAAGGCTAATTTGGGGACGGACCTCGTAATTTTGAACCGCGGTCAGATGACGAGGACTAATTTTAAAGTGCAACAGGCAATTATATATAAGTAAAGTCAATAAGAAGATGATATTTCAAATTCCTTTTTTTGGATTTCAGAACGATTGAATAATTCCCTAATAAAAATCAGTGGTAAGTCACTAATCAACTAACGAGTAATTTGGGGAAAAAACATCGTCCTTGAGCGACTTAATGGTCGATAACCTTTCGGTAGATCAAAGTGCAGCGGAATTTTTCCTTGAAACTCTTAATTTTATTTAATAAAAAGTGAAGCTTTCAATTTTTTACACTCCCCCACTTTTTCTACGTAGAAGTGAAAATCCTCTGATAAAAACTACAGCATCAAGAGAAGCGTGAAATATATAATAAAACTATTCAGTCGACACTAAAAACTACGTGGACTTAATGTCGACGGTTGTTAGATTCAAAGTAAATCCCTCATTTCTTTGTTTCATTTGTTTAACAATGCAGCACATTCTTGTGATTATAAATTTAATTCATACTTCGAATATTTGCAGTGTTGACTTAGAAATTATCATTCAAGGTTTTGCTTTTAATCCAAAAATTTCACAAAATTATGTTAGTGCGCTTCTAAAATTTAGCAGCTTTATTGAATCAGTTAGAAAATTTAGACCGAATTGCTTCGAATACATTTAATAATAATGTATTCGAAGTAATTAAATACATTAATGTAATGTATTTAATAATAATTCGAATACATAAAATAATTTTTAGATTGCTATTCAGGCTTGTGACGAACGAGGATTATCGTAGACTACTATCTTTTCTCTCTTGCATCCGAGGAATGTAGAAGGTATTTTAAATGCTGTTTCTCTAACGTCTACGTAAGATAATTCTTTAAGATATAAGAGAAAAGAAGCTTTATTTCTTCCTTTTATATGCGGCAGGTATTTAATCATAACTAAAAAAAATCATTTTTAATAAATATAAATTCTTTACCATTTCAGATCTGACATCCGGTATAACGGATATCAATTTTAAACTGCTTCTATTAATTCAATAATTGATGAAATTGCATGTTGTTATTTTTTTATTCTCGACTTTCTTATTATTATAGTCTTTGAAAGAGATTCTCATTTCGGGTATGCAATCATTTATTTATTTAGTTTTTCCAAAGCATCTCCAGAATATCTTTGTTCTTCGTAAAGATGAGTTCTGTGATGAATACTGATTTTTGGGTAATTTTTTGATTCCAATCCTTTTCTCACCATTTAAAATGCTTATGCAATATTTTATTATTCTTTGAGAAACATTTTACAATGAAATTTGTATGATGTTTCATCATTCTTATTAGTAGAAATATCCGGTATTGTTCGGATACCGCGTATACAATAACTATTTTAATTTTTCACTTAAAATGCTGAAAGTTTATTTATAAGTACTGTGTACACAGCACACAAAAAGACACAGATTGACTTTAATATTTCTAAATTCCGACTGAAGGGGTAAAGGTATATCTTTATAGAAATTTCAGAAAACATTTGTAGTATTTATACATAAAAATAAATATAATCTCATTGGGGCTGAAAATATAATTTTAATAATCATCATAGTTTAGAAGAAACTTTAAAAAATATTTTAAATATTTAACTGGCCTTACAGAAAGCAAACTGCCGAAACACGCCCATAATTTAATTTGGTATTTAGTGAGAATTTTTTATAAATCGGAGACAATTCACGTGATATTGTACTAGCTCCGTAAACGTCACTGGCCTTGTCATTCAACATCTAAATACTAGAGTCACTAGAGCTGTAATAGACTAAATAACCTGAATAAATACTTACAGAATTTTTTTTAAGTTTTAGAAAAATTAATTTCTCTTAAGTTTGCTGTAGCACGACGCCTTTTAAATTCGTAAAAATGTACCATGCATTCCAAAATGAAGTTGGCAGGAAGTCAGTTACGCGAACATGAATGAACTCCATTAAGAGATAAAAGAATCCCAAGCTAAAATTAAAGGACCTTTTAATAATAGTTTTTTTTTAATTCTCAAAAGTGCATCTATTTCTTTAAATTACGAAATTTCGTTTTATTTGTATGACAAAAAAATGGTCACCTCGCCGTCGATAGAAAATAACAAAAGAACAATTACTTTTGAACTATGATCTTCTAGGTTTAAAATAGATTTTGAGTTTTCGTCATCTCGTCTGAAATACAAGACATTTCAGATAACAAAATCTCCTCTTTAATGATGTTATTTCCGGTTATCTTTTGACGTATATCCGGTACAGCGACCAGGCTCTTTCTTGGAGCATGCTTCCGTGTTTACTGTCTTTAATTCAATAGATATTTACAACGCTTATATTCATAAGCGTTATAAATATATATATATTCATGCCCATATATAAATATATATTTCTGTTTTGTTATTTCATAATTTATTGTTTTGAGATTTTTACTTGACTGTACTTCTACTCCTTTACCGGTTGATATGACTGCGTTGCTCGAGATGAAAACAGATTCCTGTGTTTTTAAAAAAATAATTATTTGTTGCTTAACATTCAGTAAAATCTCTTATATGCTTCAGTACTTTTGTACAAAATTTGAAGTGCTTATAGCTTAATAAATATTTATATTACAACAAAAGTTACAGTCATATCGTATCAGATATACATGGGTACGTAGTATTAACGTTTTATACGGGAAAGCAAATATTACTAATATAATAGCCCAGATCTGTCTCTCACTGATCCGGCAACACTCTGACGTCACCAACAATAAAATTCGCGCACTTCGAGATGTTAAACAGCATTATTTCATTGTTAGTGCACCTAAATTTCAGTAATTTTAAATTTAAAAAGGTGATTGTCGTTCTAATTTACAATTCAATAGCTCTAAAATAGCGAAATAAAATTTGCTATCGATTCATATAAAATTTATCTCGCTATGATCAATAGTTCTCGAGAAATTTTAAATTATATTAATCATATATTTCAAATTAATTTTCGTTTTTTAATAGAAAGTAGTATATTATGTCAGTGGTATATCATGAGCGTGATATAGTTTGAAAAACACGATGCATCTGATTATTTAAGGCAATAGTGATGATATAATTTGATAATATTTTTCGGCAACGTTTGACAAGCAGAGAAGCGCATCTGAAGTACAAGGAAAATTGTTAAACAACGAAAAATACTTCACACGGAATCTTGTTTACAAGAGATTTTTTGAATAAAGAAATATGTAAATATTATGTAAATAAAAAAAAATATTTCCTGTCATAAAACAAGTGTTTATTTTATTTGTATTCAATCACTGTTAAACATTTCTCTCGCATATACATCTATTTAAACACGTCAAATTTGACGGGAAATCTCTCGAATGAAGAGGCAATTTGCACCCGTCATACCACGACGGGTGATTTTCTTTTATATTTAATATTAGATCTTGAATGATTGCATATGCACACTAAAGTAAAAGCAACTGTTTTTTTTTAAATATGCAATAAGTATGTTTATTGCAAATGCAATTTTCTATAAGGTATTATTCTTTATTACTTTAATTTTATTTCAACTGATACAATACCAGCTTCATCTAATTGTTTTTAAAATTCGTAGCTTCTCGAAAAATTGCAAACTCTTCCAAACGAAAAGTGGAAGCTGTTCAAAATCTTGAAGACGAATCTTTTAACTATTACAATACTTTCGTTTTCTATACTTACTATACGAAAAAGTAAAAAATGTTCTTAGAACCGTCTTCAGCAGACGAATATCTCAATCTCGAAGTTACGCATTCTTAAATTCTATTCAGTATCTCAAGAATCAGAACATCAAACGAAAAAGACAGTTACAAGCATTCTTTCTATTTAAAGAAACTACGACGAACATTAAATTCGACGGCAACGGCAGTAGTTGGGAAAGATGAAAGAAGTATTATGTATCGAAGCGCTGCGAATGTACTTGGGAAGAAATTCTATTTTAAGATTTCCAAGATCAGGAAGATAAGATTCTCTTTGGATCATTCTTAATGGGATATACGGAACTTTCCGTTGAGTTCAGTTTCCCTTTTCAGCTCGTAAAAAGGACTGTGCATGCCATTCGAAAGTTGAAATTTCAATTGGAAGTCTGTTCTTAGCATAAATAAGTACCGTTTCGTTGCAAAGTCCAGTGAAAAGTAACGCTATGTAATTGGTCGGGTGAATCGAGTTCCTGATTCAACTGAAACGTTCGCAATTTGCCTGTAAATTTGTTTGCGGAGCAGTCAGGACCAAACGCAATGTTCGGTTTTCTTCGAATTTGCCTGAATTTTCCTAAAAGTAATTAAAAACGACATATGCGTCAGGATTTTTACTTTTTGAAGTAGATTTGCGTGCCTCCATAATGGTCTAATGGTGTGTCGGGGAAGGAAAAAATGATGACGCTCTTCGCTCTAAAGTGAAAAGCTTATAGCTCCACAACCAAATAACATAGAGAGTTAGTTTTAGTTTCATTTAAGAGAAAAAGGTTAACATTGAAGATCGCAAAAAGAATTTTGGAATTTGAAATTACGGTTTAGTCACAGTCGAGCTGCAAAGTTGGTGAAAATCACG
>BGPR01040573.1:0-13909 GCA_013235015.1 Araneus ventricosus | reverse complement strand
GTTATTGAATTATAATAAAATTGTTAAACAACGAAGAATACTTCACACGGAATGCTGTTTACCAAGAGGTTTTTTGAATAAAGAAATATGTAAATAAAAAAAATATTTCCTGTCAAAAAACATATGTTTATTTTATTTGTTTTCAATCAATGTTAAACATTTCTCTCGCATATATATCTATCTAAACATATTTCTTACTTATTTATTATTACTAAACATAATTTCTTACTTATTTAAACTTATTTATTATTACGAAAGATTTCTCGTCAAATTTGACGAGAAATCTCTCGAATGAAGAGGAAATTTTTACTCGTCATACCATACTGGGTGATTTTCTAGTTTATAATAATAAATTACGAATCAAAGACTAAAAAATAGAAAATAATTAGAATAAAAAAAACATAAGAAAGGCGCAGTTCGGGTCTGCCCCGTAGATTTTTCGTGAAAACGTCTGGATAAAATCATAAAACAAGTGTTTCGTATTAATATGTAATTTAATTATCAATCCCTTTAATACAATATTTATACAGAGTAGTATAATGGTTACAGAATAGATAAATCACAGCTACCACAGACCCTTGCTACATGCGATAAACTTGTGATTAGAGTAGCTTCTGATGACGCCATCTGTTGACAATATATACAACTACATTTCGCGTATGCGCTGTAAAACATTATTTACTACAAATGTTCATATTTCCCGTAATATTCAAATTTTAATACAATGTTTCTTTTACGTATTTTCAAGTATTCTGTAAGTTTCGTACAATTCGAAAGAAAACTCTGCATGTTATAATCAAAAAACATGCGGAGTCTGAAATTTTCAATTTAATATCGATTTTTACTTATATTCTGATAAATATTTTTATTATATCACTTTCGGTCCTAGTAATACTGCTCAAGCTCTTTAAAATGACACCAGAATCAACCTCCTAGATAAGCGCGTTTCCACGCTACACTTATTTATAAGCTTACATAAAGCTAATTCATATCATTATCGCGCATGCGCCTACACTGGTACGATGGTGTCACGGGCAAAACAAATACTATGCGACAAACTCTTACAGATATCATCTATCCGTTGTGGGGTCAACCATTCTTTTCGCATTATTAGTCTCGTACTTATTAGCGATTCAAATCTGACGGTATTTTGTCGCACAAGAACGTGCGGAAAGCCGTTTTCACGTCAAAAATTCTACTTTTTAGTACACTAATAAATGAAAGCTTTTAATAAGTTTTTATAAAAAAAATATTAGGGTATAATCATGTCCCTATAATCAATTTATTCAGATTTTCGAATTCCGAGATGAACCTGGCACTTAGGACTCGTTCTTAAGTAAGGTACTTTATTAAGGAAGCTTCTTAATTGAAAGACTGCACACAGGTATAAATTGCTCTAATTACAGCAAAAAGGCAATCTGTTGCATTGTTATATTTTACAACCCGAATTCCAACAGACGCTCATGGCTCCTTATAGAGACAACGCAATGTAACGAAATTTCAATTTTCTGTCTTATATTTCAAACACTAGATCTAAATACGGCTTTATCAATTTATTTTTAGATATCTTGATGTTCGCGTTATGTGAATGATCTGAATTTAATTAATTATAATTTGGCAAGGGAGTTTTTCAAATATTTTGTGCACGACTAAACGGCTTCATTTTGTAAATAGGTAAATAAATTATTTTTGCTATGATTAGTGGGTTTTTTTCTAGTCTGTGCTACAGTAAGTTTCGGGACAGCCAATCCCAAACTTCCAAAACCAGGCATTTTTTACTGATTTTAATTTATTCTATATACAGTAGAACCCCGGAAATCCGAACATCTTTTTTTAATCTTCTGAAAACATTTTACGGAAAAATGACAATTACGAATCAGAAACAAAGCTAATGTTTATTCCTAATTTAAAAGAAGTATTTGAATTGTCTTTAAGAATGAATACAGCACCTTAACCAGTAGAAACAAAATCAGATATCTTCTTTTTACCCTCAACGTGTTTGCCGCTGCACCGCACGAATCGTTGCTAGATCTTTCCATACGCCTTCACAGAGCACCTAGAGTCAATAAATACTCTGCTGCATTTGGTATATCAAGAGTATTTTATCGAATTTCCTGGATAATCCGAAATCACCGGAATCCGAACAGAGGTCAGTCCCAATCAGTTCGGATTCCCGAGGATCTGCTCTACAAGTAGTTTTTAAGTAACCAATATTATAACAAACTGAAATAACAAAATAATTAATTGCCGCTCATCTTCAAGAGAGTTAGTTTCAGTATCTGGCGTAAAAAAAAATTTAGATTAAAGGTTAAAAGTAATTTTAAACAAAATGGTAAAAAGAGTTACATTTTTAAAAATTTTAAATGCTCCAATGTCAAATTTGCCAGGCGTATCATTCAGTCACCTGCAAAACAAACTGGACCGCACTGATCTGCAAGTGAATTGAAAACACGAAGAAAAAAACTCTGAGAATAAGGTTCTGAAATTTAAAAGATACTTGATTGTAATTTGTATGAGTTCGACAACACGGCTCTCGTAAATCAAATGAAAGCAAAAGTTAAATTACGTTGAAAATAATACCAAAAAAAAAAGAATCTTGAGTCCTTGATGGCCCCTAGACAGGTACTTGCTTTGCCTATTTGATAATCGAGGCCCAGACACATGAGATTTAGCTAAGTTGTCTTTGAATCAGGGCCAAATTTCCCATAGGGCCAACTTAGGCCATGGTCAACACAACAATCGGAGAGAATTTCAGTATTATTTTTGAACGACCGTACAAAGCATTGTCCTTTAAGCACATTAAATAAACTGGCGGCACATTTACGTTGCCTATATCTAGAGTTGTGTGAAATGCTCCAGTGTGTGTGTGGGGGGGCGCAAATTTAAGTGCTCTTATCTCGGGCGTAGAAATGCATCCGACCCTGCTTTGAATTCTGAATAATGCCCTCCTCTTTTCAGAGGAGTTGTATTTCCATTCACTACATACTTTTACTTCAAATATGTCACCGTCACCTCATTAGAAACTATAGCACAGCCTTAGGTAGACTATGGACGCTAATAGATTATCTCTGCGGTAGGCCAACTCTGTCCCCTCACTGAGAAAGGGGACAAAAATAATCGTAGCGTGACTGGTTTGTACGCGTCCATTGTCGTTTTCTTGAAAATGTCCCGCTCTAGGATTTGGGGAACTCGCTTTTCTCACTTTTCACAGGAAATACCAACGGAGTGACGGAATTGAAGGGGAGCGGAGGGTGCTCTTCTCTACGGGCGCATTTTGAAAGGGGTGGTAAAATCAGACACGTAATAAAGCAATTTTATGACTAAGAAAAGCAGCGACACTAGCTCAATCATCGTGTACCTGAAAAAATGAGGTAACTGATTCGTTTATTTCGCTTTTGCTTTGAAGAAACACTGGTGGTGGACGCGCGATTTCGCAACCTATCTGTAGACATTGAGAGCGTCGAACGATGAATTACGTAGCTAATAAAATATTTTTTTCCCCTGGAATTTATTATTATTATTTTGAGGGTGTAACTTCTGAAGGAAGGGCAGCATATTACGAGTTCGTCCCGGGTGGCAAAAGTTGCAGCTACGCCACAGTACCAACAGATCTACAGGAACGTGAAAATTTCTTGTATTATTTCTGCTGCCCCTGTTTTATCAAGATGTGGTGAAACCCAATTTCCTCACTCTCGAATCGGAATCTTCGGATCTCCAAATTGCCAGGGCCGTAACGATGATGGAGGCGGGACTGGCCTCACCAGAGGCCCAGGCACACAGGATCACAAAAATGACAGTTAAAAAATGAAAATTAGTTTAAAAATTAGATTTTAACAATCTGTTGTGTAAATAAAAAATAATTCAATAATCCTTCTCTTTCCGATTAAAAATTACGGAATTGTTAGTTGCTGTGGGTCTAGATAGCTGACAACTACAGAGCACCTTGAGGGATAGAGCAGATGAAAAATTAACAAAAATTTAGCACTTAGCGAGGGATGTGGGGTGCGCAGCTTTGGCAGTTTTGTCCGGGGCGCAGGATTGTCTGGGTACGGTCCAGTGGCGTACCTACATAAAATGGCGCCCAAGGAAAATACCAAAATTGCGCCGTCTCTCTTCTTTATCTTTTGAAAGGTGATTCTAAAATTTTTTCTGAAACTTATTTTTTCTAAGCGTTTATTTTTTAGTAAGAGAGGGCTCTCACTGTTCTTAAAAGGAAAAGGAACATCGCTTTCAAATTTCAAAAGTCCAATATTACGCTCCTTAATAGTTTTTGGAAATACAGGGATGAGCTACTGTGGTTTCGTAAAATCCATCTACAAATGTTTTTCGTTCCAGTTACTTCCTTCTACTTAAAGAGGTTTCCGCATCTTTTATTTCTTTCAATTTTGAAATAGTGTTTGAATCGTAATGTTGTATTTCATACACTTTAACTTCCTTGTCTTGTGTTTCATTGTGTTAGATCCCACCAAACTTATAGCATACCACCAATAACAAATATATCAATTCATGTTTGAGTGCATTTGAAAGTAGCTAAATATTAACATTCAATATAAGGTGAAAGCATGAGACAAATATGCTGATTGTTGGCAGCAAAGTGGAATTTTATAAATTTAGATTTACTCACTTTAATCAATATAAAACTGAAATTGATAAAAATCGTCATAAGGAAATTTGTGCGTTTTTAATTAAAGAAAATAAAGAATTAAATGACTATAATAAACTAAAATAAGAAATAATATAATAATTAAACATTTTTTCAGATTTTCGCAACAAAGGGGGAGGGAAAAGCAATCTGACAGCAAAGTTTGTTGGAACACGACTGGTGAGCTTCTAAATGTGGAAGGTTTCATAGGCAAAGACATCATTCCAAACTTTATCGAGTCGATGGTTTAAACTCCACATTTTAATTAAAAATTAAAGCACTAAAATTGAAGTGATTTGTTTAAAATTTAAATTTGCAGAGATTTTGCAAAATGTGCCTTTTTATATTCTCATTATTGAAATAAATGAAAAGATATACAGTGTTGACATCATATTCCTAAAGGACTTCGTGAATGGGCATGACAATATCATTTTTGAGAATTAATTATTCTCATGAACATAAAAATAACCTTCAAAATTACTTTTTACAGCAATATTCAATAGAAAGAAAGTACGAGGAAGGAACTTTGTTTCTTTATTTGAGAATCATTTTATTGGAAAAAATCTTCTGTAAACGTAGTAGAACGTTTGATATATATTTTTCACAATTTGAATTTTAAATCTTACTTTCTTTTTTAATTTTATCGCATTTAAAATGTAAATTATTTAAAAAATCTTGCTATTCAAGGAAAAGTAAGTAAAAGATATGCTTTTCAATGTCAATTTAAGATTTTGTTGCAAGGCGTCAAACCTCCGAAAATGTTAAATCGCCCGTCATTAAGGCATCGAATCACCCACGCCAGTTTGAAAGCAATGTCACTTTCTCCAAGAGATCTCGTATCAAAACACACACAATACTTTCGTTCTAAAATGCTTGAACATGTGCTAAATATAAGACTTACAAACACGCACAAAAATGTGACATATAAAAATTATGCCAATATATGTAAATATTCAGAATTAAAAACAGTGTAAAGACACACACAAAAAAAATTGAACTTTCATTTTTCAAAGCCGCTGGCTCTTCTTCCCAACACACAAAAAAGAGGTATTTATTTCCGTGCTTCACTCTCTGCTTACTGAAACTAGGAATAATACTTCGGAATACTAGGTAATACTTTTCTGCTAATTATTTGTGTCCGAATTAGCTGATATCCAACCCGTATGAATCAGTCTTACCGTGAGAAACCACGATAACTCTATGGGACTAATCTATTTTAAATTATCTTCCCTTATCTCCCGCTCCCCAGGACTCAAATTTTTGAAACGAACATCTCTTTGAAATGAGTTTCCACTTTCAGTCACAGCCGGTTCAAACGTCCGAGAAGCGGTTTTGCTATCCCTTGGTGACGAAATATAAGCAAGTGTGCTACCTATCGGGCTATCGGGCTGCAGCCCCCCCGGATAACTGTTTGTTCTTAATTTCTCTTTTTTAAAAAATAATAGAAACGTGACAATATTGCTCTCTGGCTTGACAGGTTCGAAAATTTTCCTATTTTTGTAGTCATTCCACTTGTACTTGTAGCGTTGACGCGGTCGAAGACATTTTTTGTCTAGTTATTTCATTGTATTTTTTATTAAATTATCGAAAGTATTGTATTATTTTTTTATGATTCTTGTTTTAGGCGAGTAAAGTCTATAAAGTTAAAGTGTTTTGGTTTACATAAGCCATGAAGTTTGACATTCGTCATGGCTATACAAAATTTTTATGACCTCGGGCCCCCCCCCCCCCGAGACACGAATCCTGGATTCGCCACTGCTGTAACATAAAACTATTTGTAGTTTTGTCGCATCTTGAGCTGGTTTCCGGGTAGTAAAGGAGACTGCATCCTTTCTTTCTTCCATCCATCCTTTTCCCACGCCTTGTTGAAACAATTTTAATTTTTAAGAATCTTGCGAACTTTTCTTAAATACAACTGATTCATTACTTACTCTTGCGCCCCCTAGTAATTGCGCCCAGGGCACGTGCCCTGCCTGCACCCTAGTTACGGCGCTGGTACGGTCCTGCAAATTGCTAATGATCTTCGAATTTTCAATCAATCCAGAATTATATCAAAGAGTACAAAAGGTACATAAGGTTAAAATATGAAAAGATTTTCCAATGCTCAATTTTAGTGATGATGTAGACTTAGAATGGAGGTATATCTCTATTTCAGCGGCAGCAGTATATATACCGCACCGTAAATTTACAAAAGTGATAAAAGGAACTTTTTATTTTTTTTTACGAATGTGAACATAAAAGGAGAAAATCCTAACTGAAATGTAATGTATCTAAAATGTTATAACAATTAAAGAAAGTAAAATTCAAATTGAATTATGAAATCAGTCGTTATAAAATATTTGAAAATATATTTAGATTTAAAAAAATATTATTTAAACGAGATCCGTAATTAAATCCGTAATTGACTTCATTATAGTTTCATTTACATTAAATGAACAAAAGGCTAATATTTTATGTTTCTACCGCAGAGCGAACTACTTGTATTGACCGCTTGTAAAATGGTCAAGATATTCGTTCAGTCAACGAATCAGTATTATTTTTTTTAAAAAAACCCTTAATTATTTAATTTGGAAATCCAGTGAAAAAATACATAGTTTTTCAAAAAATAATAAGTTTGGTAGTTCGGTTTGTTTAATCATTATCAGAAGCTTCTCAATTCATTAGTTCAGGTCTCTAGTTTTCAGGTCTCAAGTCGTCAAATTTCTTGTCAATTCAATTCCAAGATATTAGCTTAATCTTTTATTCGACGGATTATTACTCCTTTTCCAGTTGTAGATAGATTCCTGATGATCTTCCAAAAATCAGGAATGATCCATCTGGAATTTAAATGAAATATAAAAAAATATTTTAACTTCTTACTGCCAAAATCAAACCTAGCATACAATCTGAATACAAGGTGAAAAGGAATTTCAGACCGACTTCGAATCTTAATTTTACCGAAGATCATCTCCACAACAGGTATAATTCCACGATTTGGCGCGGTTAATAGCATCACGGGACACCTTTTTGGCGCGAATTTCCGAAGCAACCCTTCCTCCAGCTACTGCTGCTTTCGCGGAGTGCAGCAAGTTTTTCCCCAACAGCACATGTGTTTTCCTAAGAACGCGGGAGGTGCGTTCTATTGCAATCCGCTGGGGAAAGTCGCGCCTTCGCTGCCCAGGTTGTTTCCAACGTGTTTATTATTTTCGTTGAGTGAGAAAAAAAAGAGTGGAGTGCTTTTACGGCGTATCAGCTTCCGCCAGATGATCCGCATGAGGCACTGTTTTCCTGCCTAAAAGTGCATTTGCTCCGTTATTTTTTTGTTTTCACTGTTCCCTTCAACTATCCGGGAGTAGTGGCTGCCTGACTTATTGGATAAAACATGGGAAAATTATCCAGCAAGTGTTGGAGGCCTCCTGTAAAAGGTGATTATAAAAATTCCTTTTTCATGGATAAAACTGGCTAAACGTCATTTGTGTAGGTTTAGCCGAGTTGTATAAAATGTTCATATCCTACTATCTACGGGATATGTGCATGCTATCCAATGTGTAAGCTACTTTTTTATCTGTTTTTACATAATTGTACATTTCTAAAACTGTTATTATGTAACTAATAAAACACGACTAAATACTTGAGATATTTGAATTAAATAACAGCAAAAAGGAATGATGCTATTTATTTAAAATTCTTTTGTAAACGATGTTTTTATGCTGAAATTACAAGCTGAACTGAGAATTAGCTCTTTAATTTGAATATTAATAAAATGCTTAACTCGATAAAATTAAAGTTTGTTAAAAAAAAAAAAAAAATTACCTTAAGAAATGTAAAATATTCCTTTAATGGTTAAGGAATAAATGTCGATCCTATTTATTACTTGACCACAAAAGGAAAAAAAGAAAAAGAAAACTTTAACGAAAATATCAGATAAAGTATAATTCATATTTTCCTGTTCAAATTTTCCTTGTATGTTAAAAAAACAAAACACCGGTGATTGATTCTCTGTCTTGATTACTGCAACCGATTTAAATTGCATGAAAATCAAAAATTTCAGTTGAAAGTCGTACAATTTGCAAAAATTTTGAAGAATAAAGCAATGTCTTAATTTCTCCAAAATAGCTGTCATAAAGATGACTTGGTAAAGAAAAAAAAAATGCCAAGTACAAATATTTATATCCGAATACTATTTGAAAGTTCAATCGGAATATACATTTCATTTTAATATAAAAGTTTTTAAAAAAATAATTTAAATTCTACAAAAGCATTTGAAAATCAGCAAGAAAAACATTGCTATTGTCCTTGAATGAAATTTGTTGTATTTTCTGTTTCCTTGTCGAATTGAAAATAATCTCGAACCTCGTTGGGCTAAATGCACATGTTTAAACATTTAAGTTGTATTGAGAACTTAAAGGTCAAGGAGCAGTTCTCTCCTGTCATTCTTCATTATGTCTCTTCCGGGATTGTTCAACAAGTGGTTTGGGCTAACTGTTTGCATGAAATGGAAAAGATCGATAGAATTTTCCTATTGAATTTAAAACGCATTCGTCTCTTAAGTAGTTCCCCTTTAACCTCTTCAGTAAACCATTAACCTACATAAATATGCAATATTGAGTATTAAATCGAAATGATTCATCGAAATTCTTGGTTTTTTAATGTGTGTGTTTTTTATATTATTTGAACATTTTTTCAGCCAGTAAAATATTCAAAATCGAATCCTTTTTCTTTCCAGTAATTTGAAAATTCAAAACTTTGCTTTTTAAAAATTGTATTTAAAAACTGTTGTGACTTTGATAAAAATTTGAAAATCGGAGACGACCGATGTCTCAGTCTCGTCGTAGCATCAGTTTAATTTAGTTATATTAAAGTCCCGTTTTGAAACCACGCGAGAACTATTTTGGAATGAACCATGATCTATGACAACTAAAGGCGCGTATACTCTCACGAGCCGAACGGTTCTCGAGCCAATCGAGTAAATGATTTTCACGACGAACAATCTGCGAATCATGGGAAAGGAGCAAACTCGGCTCGAACCATTAATCATCGCTTGTCATTCGCCAATGGAAAGGAGTCTTTGGAATACGACTTGGTTTGCAAATATGACTTTGCAGATTTGAAGGTAGTTAGTGGGAAACGACGAGCAACTCTCGAACACGTCTCATTGTCAGCGTGAATTGCGTATACCTTTGTATTGGCCGAAAAACTAACAGGATTTGGTTCGCCGCGATACCAAAAAAAAACCCGTCCACACTTGCGAACCGTTCTGCTAGCAAGTATATACGTGCCTGAAGACAGTACCCATTTTCCAAACTTCCATTCCACACCAGAAGGAGTACGTTTGACCTCTGGTGGATTCGAGTCTCGTACCTACGACCCTCTGGTCAGAAACCAAAGCTCTGCCACGAGGCATCGAAGAGTGACGAATTCGAGACCCGCCTCCTTCTGTTATCCGCCGTGCAATGGTGTGATTTGGAAGTTGGGAGAGTGTGGACGGCTCTAGTGTTTCCCTCGTCGTCTGTCCACGATTCAAATATGTGAGTACGTCCCAAAATTGTTTTCATGTAGCCTTGAAACAGGATACTAATCTAACAAATCAATCAAGAGAAAGTGAAGCAAAACTAATGCTTGAAAATGATATTGCTCTTACTTAACAAAGGGTTTTTTTTTTATCTACAGAAATTTAGCTTTTAAGCTTAAAAAAGAATTTATCAGTCGCAATCAGTTACTTATGAGTTTGTTTTGTATTTTTGATCGTAATGCGGGAAAATGAATGAGTTTGTGGACCAGAGGATTTGGGTGGAAATTTTATCTTAAGAATTGTGTTGACTGCAGTGGCGAATCCGGGGGGGAGGGCTGTCCGGCTACAGCCCCCCCCAGAGCCAAGCCAGAATTTTTGATATTATTTAAAATTATTAAAACTGTTTTTTCTTAATTTCCCTCTTTTAAAAAAATAATAAAAACGTTTCAACATTACTTTCTGGTTTGGACAGGCTCGAACATTTTCCTATTTTTGTAGTCATTCCACTTGTACTTGTAGCTTTGACGCGGTCGAAGACATTTTTTGGTTAGTTATTTCATTGTAATTTTTATTAAATTATAGAAAGTTTTGTATTGTTCTTTATGATTCTTATTGTCAGGTGAGTAAAGTCTGTAAAGTTAAACAGTTTTGGTTTACTTTAGCCTTGAGGTTTGACATTCGTCACGACGGTACAAAATTTTTATGACCTCAGCTCCCCCGCCCCCCGAATCCTAGATTCACCACTGGTTCACTGTATTATCGTTTTAAAATTTCCAATCATTTAAAATATTTTCACGGAGTTGTATCGAAAGCGGATAATTTTGCTTTCCTTTATTTATCCTAACTTCAAGATAATCATTACTGCAGCATTTCATTTAGTTTTTGATACATTTGCTAAATTATTCAACAATATTTTATAAGGTCTAAAGGTACCTAAAAAAGTAATAAAAGAAAAAAAAAAGAGAAAAAGAAAAAAGAATCTTTACAAATCTGAACATTCCTCATTTGAAAGAATTTAGCTGAAATGTATGCATTTTGAAATTTTCTTACCTACATTTTAATATTTTTAAAAAAATATATTGACTTTTGCAATGGCATAGCAGAGGTAAACGGGGCGTGAAGGGAATTTGTATTAAAACTCTTCATGGTGAAAAGGGAAAAAATATTCAGTGATTATTATATTTTCAAAATAATAGGTGACCAGTATTGGTTTATAATCCAAGTATGAATTCACAGATTTTTCGGTGCATTTTGTGTAATTTTTATGAACGAAAAGTTTCAAACTACTGTTGTCCCATCATAAAGTAATCAACCTGCCATATGTCAACATCTGAATTTGATTTAGATCTAGTGAAAGCAATGGAAAAAATAGCCTTGGAGAAGTTCAAAGGAGAATGCATTAAAGACAAAAGAGAATGTTCCGTTTATTCTATTCAAAATCAAGGAGCAGAATAAAGGAGAGAAAACATGAAACAAAATCAGAACGATGGAATAAAAAAAAAATCATGATGCTTTTCGTATCTTTATAAGATAATTTTCAATTTACTCTTGAGGAAAAAATGGTGAAAATCCCATAAAAAAAGAACCCTCATCCACCAATTACTTTCTTATCAAATCGAGAAATAGCATTCTCTGTTGCCTCTGATTGTTCACCAAATTTTCCAACCAATGGTAAATAAGTTCCAGTAAACCTAAAATCCCTGTGCAAATTCCATAAATTAATGAATTGCGCAAAATCCCCTGCGCGTAACGGACTCATCATCTTCGTGATATTTGACTTCAATCAGCGGGAGTCGTCTCCCCTAAACTTTCTCGTATACTCCCTGACACCAGCACTAAACGCGCCAAGCGGGCGCGACATTCTTTTTGTGGCACAGTATGGCAAAGAAAACCAAATATGCAATTTGAACGCCTTTTTTTCTACCGATTGAAACGAAAATTGGACACAGATCTGCAATTAAGATTATAAGACCTCATACCAAATTTCAATTATCTAACGTAAGTCACTAAAAGATTTTCACCCGTTTAAGATAGGTTTTAAGCTTGCCAACAATATCTTAGATCTGATGTTACAAATTTACTAACGAGAGTAGTAGTAGAAAATATCATGCACATTGGCAGAGTGCTTAAGAACTCAAACCAGCGGAAGTGGTCTCCCCTAAACTTTCTTGCATACTTCCCCCAAAAGTTGCTGTTTCCCCTCCCCCCGCGTGGATAAAAGAATTTGAACCTATTGTAACCCAGAATCCGATGACTATCAGACGGTTTTTCATTGTAGATTATAGTGTTTGTAAAATATTTAGGTAAAGACTCAAATTCAAAGAGACGCGTACCGATTAAAACGCATCTATCACACACTGCTAGGTTCCACTCTTGCCGGCTCAAGGACAAAGTGACGTAATTCGCTCTATAGCTTCCGCGTGCACAGAGATTGCTATCAGTACGCATGCACATGGAGAATCGGATTAGAAAAATTAATGACGCAATTTGAACGCCTTTTTTTAAACAGATTGGCACAAAAATTGGACACAAATCTACAATTAAGGTAATAATGCCACATACCAAATTTCATTTATGTAAATAATTTTGTTAAGAAGTTATTGCGATTAAAAATATGCTATTATACAGACCGACAGACAATTAACCCTTCGACGGGTTTGGTCCAAAATTTGATACGGATCTGCATTTATGATGAAACTGTGTACCAAATTTTATCCACCTAGCTATTCAAGTTTTTGAGTTATAGTGGTCACATGAACGCTGACAGACAGACAGATAGATTGCCCGTTGACGGATTCTGTCCAAAATTTGATAGAAACCTACAAATTATGTGTAAAGATCGCATACCAAATTTCATCTCTGTATCTCTAATAGTTATCGTGTTCACAGACAGACATAATTCCAAAATTGTGTTTTTCGCACGCATGGAGGTCTAGAACGTGGATATTCGTCAAAATCTCGAGTTCGAATATTTTGACGATTACAATACTTTTTCTTTGTATACGAGAAAGTAAAAAATGAACTAAATTCTGGAACATTTAGCTATTACCTTCGTGTTATTCTCTTTGTATACGAGAAAGTAAAAAATGAACTAAATTCTGGAACATTTAACTATTACCTTCGTGTTATTTGACTTCCAAAAACGATCTAAATTCTCGAGCATCTGGTCTCGAAGCCGTCACTCAAGAATGGCGCCCGAAGCATCTACACCCCATTGCCCTCTCCCCGTCTGCTGGACCTTTCCTCATTCCTTTTAAGGTTTCAATATTAAAATGAAACCGTTAATTGTGCGAAAATATCTGTTTTGTGTATGAAAAAACGATGCCTTCGTGTATGACCGTTCTGCTCTAACGGCAGCAAATTATAGATCCATCTCTGGGAAGAATTTCCCAATCTCTGGGAAATTCTTCCTTTTATTGAACATGCCTCTGCTGCAAGACATAACAAAGTATAAAACTATTATTATCTTTTTGGAAGATTCATACAATAACTAAATTGAAATGAGCAAAGCTGCAATTTTTCTTTTTGTACTGTGCCATAAGTTTCCGATTCGGAAACAACTGCTCAAGGTAATTATTGTTTGGTAGCCGGTGGTCGTTAATTGTTTGCAAAAATTTTTATAAATGAAAATACTAACTGTATTCTTTTATAATTATTGATTTTGCGATTGAAACAAAATGAAAAAGAGAGAATTTCGTTCCTCTAGATTTTTCTTAGAGCCGGTTTCTCCCAAGTATTATTAGTACTTATATTTACATTTAAATTACATGTCGGTG
>BGPR01040572.1:0-13909 GCA_013235015.1 Araneus ventricosus | reverse complement strand
GTTATTGAATTATAATAAAATTGTTAAACAACGAAGAATACTTCACACGGAATGCTGTTTACCAAGAGGTTTTTTGAATAAAGAAATATGTAAATAAAAAAAATATTTCCTGTCAAAAAACATATGTTTATTTTATTTGTTTTCAATCAATGTTAAACATTTCTCTCGCATATATATCTATCTAAACATATTTCTTACTTATTTATTATTACTAAACATAATTTCTTACTTATTTAAACTTATTTATTATTACGAAAGATTTCTCGTCAAATTTGACGAGAAATCTCTCGAATGAAGAGGAAATTTTTACTCGTCATACCATACTGGGTGATTTTCTAGTTTATAATAATAAATTACGAATCAAAGACTAAAAAATAGAAAATAATTAGAATAAAAAAAACATAAGAAAGGCGCAGTTCGGGTCTGCCCCGTAGATTTTTCGTGAAAACGTCTGGATAAAATCATAAAACAAGTGTTTCGTATTAATATGTAATTTAATTATCAATCCCTTTAATACAATATTTATACAGAGTAGTATAATGGTTACAGAATAGATAAATCACAGCTACCACAGACCCTTGCTACATGCGATAAACTTGTGATTAGAGTAGCTTCTGATGACGCCATCTGTTGACAATATATACAACTACATTTCGCGTATGCGCTGTAAAACATTATTTACTACAAATGTTCATATTTCCCGTAATATTCAAATTTTAATACAATGTTTCTTTTACGTATTTTCAAGTATTCTGTAAGTTTCGTACAATTCGAAAGAAAACTCTGCATGTTATAATCAAAAAACATGCGGAGTCTGAAATTTTCAATTTAATATCGATTTTTACTTATATTCTGATAAATATTTTTATTATATCACTTTCGGTCCTAGTAATACTGCTCAAGCTCTTTAAAATGACACCAGAATCAACCTCCTAGATAAGCGCGTTTCCACGCTACACTTATTTATAAGCTTACATAAAGCTAATTCATATCATTATCGCGCATGCGCCTACACTGGTACGATGGTGTCACGGGCAAAACAAATACTATGCGACAAACTCTTACAGATATCATCTATCCGTTGTGGGGTCAACCATTCTTTTCGCATTATTAGTCTCGTACTTATTAGCGATTCAAATCTGACGGTATTTTGTCGCACAAGAACGTGCGGAAAGCCGTTTTCACGTCAAAAATTCTACTTTTTAGTACACTAATAAATGAAAGCTTTTAATAAGTTTTTATAAAAAAAATATTAGGGTATAATCATGTCCCTATAATCAATTTATTCAGATTTTCGAATTCCGAGATGAACCTGGCACTTAGGACTCGTTCTTAAGTAAGGTACTTTATTAAGGAAGCTTCTTAATTGAAAGACTGCACACAGGTATAAATTGCTCTAATTACAGCAAAAAGGCAATCTGTTGCATTGTTATATTTTACAACCCGAATTCCAACAGACGCTCATGGCTCCTTATAGAGACAACGCAATGTAACGAAATTTCAATTTTCTGTCTTATATTTCAAACACTAGATCTAAATACGGCTTTATCAATTTATTTTTAGATATCTTGATGTTCGCGTTATGTGAATGATCTGAATTTAATTAATTATAATTTGGCAAGGGAGTTTTTCAAATATTTTGTGCACGACTAAACGGCTTCATTTTGTAAATAGGTAAATAAATTATTTTTGCTATGATTAGTGGGTTTTTTTCTAGTCTGTGCTACAGTAAGTTTCGGGACAGCCAATCCCAAACTTCCAAAACCAGGCATTTTTTACTGATTTTAATTTATTCTATATACAGTAGAACCCCGGAAATCCGAACATCTTTTTTTAATCTTCTGAAAACATTTTACGGAAAAATGACAATTACGAATCAGAAACAAAGCTAATGTTTATTCCTAATTTAAAAGAAGTATTTGAATTGTCTTTAAGAATGAATACAGCACCTTAACCAGTAGAAACAAAATCAGATATCTTCTTTTTACCCTCAACGTGTTTGCCGCTGCACCGCACGAATCGTTGCTAGATCTTTCCATACGCCTTCACAGAGCACCTAGAGTCAATAAATACTCTGCTGCATTTGGTATATCAAGAGTATTTTATCGAATTTCCTGGATAATCCGAAATCACCGGAATCCGAACAGAGGTCAGTCCCAATCAGTTCGGATTCCCGAGGATCTGCTCTACAAGTAGTTTTTAAGTAACCAATATTATAACAAACTGAAATAACAAAATAATTAATTGCCGCTCATCTTCAAGAGAGTTAGTTTCAGTATCTGGCGTAAAAAAAAATTTAGATTAAAGGTTAAAAGTAATTTTAAACAAAATGGTAAAAAGAGTTACATTTTTAAAAATTTTAAATGCTCCAATGTCAAATTTGCCAGGCGTATCATTCAGTCACCTGCAAAACAAACTGGACCGCACTGATCTGCAAGTGAATTGAAAACACGAAGAAAAAAACTCTGAGAATAAGGTTCTGAAATTTAAAAGATACTTGATTGTAATTTGTATGAGTTCGACAACACGGCTCTCGTAAATCAAATGAAAGCAAAAGTTAAATTACGTTGAAAATAATACCAAAAAAAAAAGAATCTTGAGTCCTTGATGGCCCCTAGACAGGTACTTGCTTTGCCTATTTGATAATCGAGGCCCAGACACATGAGATTTAGCTAAGTTGTCTTTGAATCAGGGCCAAATTTCCCATAGGGCCAACTTAGGCCATGGTCAACACAACAATCGGAGAGAATTTCAGTATTATTTTTGAACGACCGTACAAAGCATTGTCCTTTAAGCACATTAAATAAACTGGCGGCACATTTACGTTGCCTATATCTAGAGTTGTGTGAAATGCTCCAGTGTGTGTGTGGGGGGGCGCAAATTTAAGTGCTCTTATCTCGGGCGTAGAAATGCATCCGACCCTGCTTTGAATTCTGAATAATGCCCTCCTCTTTTCAGAGGAGTTGTATTTCCATTCACTACATACTTTTACTTCAAATATGTCACCGTCACCTCATTAGAAACTATAGCACAGCCTTAGGTAGACTATGGACGCTAATAGATTATCTCTGCGGTAGGCCAACTCTGTCCCCTCACTGAGAAAGGGGACAAAAATAATCGTAGCGTGACTGGTTTGTACGCGTCCATTGTCGTTTTCTTGAAAATGTCCCGCTCTAGGATTTGGGGAACTCGCTTTTCTCACTTTTCACAGGAAATACCAACGGAGTGACGGAATTGAAGGGGAGCGGAGGGTGCTCTTCTCTACGGGCGCATTTTGAAAGGGGTGGTAAAATCAGACACGTAATAAAGCAATTTTATGACTAAGAAAAGCAGCGACACTAGCTCAATCATCGTGTACCTGAAAAAATGAGGTAACTGATTCGTTTATTTCGCTTTTGCTTTGAAGAAACACTGGTGGTGGACGCGCGATTTCGCAACCTATCTGTAGACATTGAGAGCGTCGAACGATGAATTACGTAGCTAATAAAATATTTTTTTCCCCTGGAATTTATTATTATTATTTTGAGGGTGTAACTTCTGAAGGAAGGGCAGCATATTACGAGTTCGTCCCGGGTGGCAAAAGTTGCAGCTACGCCACAGTACCAACAGATCTACAGGAACGTGAAAATTTCTTGTATTATTTCTGCTGCCCCTGTTTTATCAAGATGTGGTGAAACCCAATTTCCTCACTCTCGAATCGGAATCTTCGGATCTCCAAATTGCCAGGGCCGTAACGATGATGGAGGCGGGACTGGCCTCACCAGAGGCCCAGGCACACAGGATCACAAAAATGACAGTTAAAAAATGAAAATTAGTTTAAAAATTAGATTTTAACAATCTGTTGTGTAAATAAAAAATAATTCAATAATCCTTCTCTTTCCGATTAAAAATTACGGAATTGTTAGTTGCTGTGGGTCTAGATAGCTGACAACTACAGAGCACCTTGAGGGATAGAGCAGATGAAAAATTAACAAAAATTTAGCACTTAGCGAGGGATGTGGGGTGCGCAGCTTTGGCAGTTTTGTCCGGGGCGCAGGATTGTCTGGGTACGGTCCAGTGGCGTACCTACATAAAATGGCGCCCAAGGAAAATACCAAAATTGCGCCGTCTCTCTTCTTTATCTTTTGAAAGGTGATTCTAAAATTTTTTCTGAAACTTATTTTTTCTAAGCGTTTATTTTTTAGTAAGAGAGGGCTCTCACTGTTCTTAAAAGGAAAAGGAACATCGCTTTCAAATTTCAAAAGTCCAATATTACGCTCCTTAATAGTTTTTGGAAATACAGGGATGAGCTACTGTGGTTTCGTAAAATCCATCTACAAATGTTTTTCGTTCCAGTTACTTCCTTCTACTTAAAGAGGTTTCCGCATCTTTTATTTCTTTCAATTTTGAAATAGTGTTTGAATCGTAATGTTGTATTTCATACACTTTAACTTCCTTGTCTTGTGTTTCATTGTGTTAGATCCCACCAAACTTATAGCATACCACCAATAACAAATATATCAATTCATGTTTGAGTGCATTTGAAAGTAGCTAAATATTAACATTCAATATAAGGTGAAAGCATGAGACAAATATGCTGATTGTTGGCAGCAAAGTGGAATTTTATAAATTTAGATTTACTCACTTTAATCAATATAAAACTGAAATTGATAAAAATCGTCATAAGGAAATTTGTGCGTTTTTAATTAAAGAAAATAAAGAATTAAATGACTATAATAAACTAAAATAAGAAATAATATAATAATTAAACATTTTTTCAGATTTTCGCAACAAAGGGGGAGGGAAAAGCAATCTGACAGCAAAGTTTGTTGGAACACGACTGGTGAGCTTCTAAATGTGGAAGGTTTCATAGGCAAAGACATCATTCCAAACTTTATCGAGTCGATGGTTTAAACTCCACATTTTAATTAAAAATTAAAGCACTAAAATTGAAGTGATTTGTTTAAAATTTAAATTTGCAGAGATTTTGCAAAATGTGCCTTTTTATATTCTCATTATTGAAATAAATGAAAAGATATACAGTGTTGACATCATATTCCTAAAGGACTTCGTGAATGGGCATGACAATATCATTTTTGAGAATTAATTATTCTCATGAACATAAAAATAACCTTCAAAATTACTTTTTACAGCAATATTCAATAGAAAGAAAGTACGAGGAAGGAACTTTGTTTCTTTATTTGAGAATCATTTTATTGGAAAAAATCTTCTGTAAACGTAGTAGAACGTTTGATATATATTTTTCACAATTTGAATTTTAAATCTTACTTTCTTTTTTAATTTTATCGCATTTAAAATGTAAATTATTTAAAAAATCTTGCTATTCAAGGAAAAGTAAGTAAAAGATATGCTTTTCAATGTCAATTTAAGATTTTGTTGCAAGGCGTCAAACCTCCGAAAATGTTAAATCGCCCGTCATTAAGGCATCGAATCACCCACGCCAGTTTGAAAGCAATGTCACTTTCTCCAAGAGATCTCGTATCAAAACACACACAATACTTTCGTTCTAAAATGCTTGAACATGTGCTAAATATAAGACTTACAAACACGCACAAAAATGTGACATATAAAAATTATGCCAATATATGTAAATATTCAGAATTAAAAACAGTGTAAAGACACACACAAAAAAAATTGAACTTTCATTTTTCAAAGCCGCTGGCTCTTCTTCCCAACACACAAAAAAGAGGTATTTATTTCCGTGCTTCACTCTCTGCTTACTGAAACTAGGAATAATACTTCGGAATACTAGGTAATACTTTTCTGCTAATTATTTGTGTCCGAATTAGCTGATATCCAACCCGTATGAATCAGTCTTACCGTGAGAAACCACGATAACTCTATGGGACTAATCTATTTTAAATTATCTTCCCTTATCTCCCGCTCCCCAGGACTCAAATTTTTGAAACGAACATCTCTTTGAAATGAGTTTCCACTTTCAGTCACAGCCGGTTCAAACGTCCGAGAAGCGGTTTTGCTATCCCTTGGTGACGAAATATAAGCAAGTGTGCTACCTATCGGGCTATCGGGCTGCAGCCCCCCCGGATAACTGTTTGTTCTTAATTTCTCTTTTTTAAAAAATAATAGAAACGTGACAATATTGCTCTCTGGCTTGACAGGTTCGAAAATTTTCCTATTTTTGTAGTCATTCCACTTGTACTTGTAGCGTTGACGCGGTCGAAGACATTTTTTGTCTAGTTATTTCATTGTATTTTTTATTAAATTATCGAAAGTATTGTATTATTTTTTTATGATTCTTGTTTTAGGCGAGTAAAGTCTATAAAGTTAAAGTGTTTTGGTTTACATAAGCCATGAAGTTTGACATTCGTCATGGCTATACAAAATTTTTATGACCTCGGGCCCCCCCCCCCCCGAGACACGAATCCTGGATTCGCCACTGCTGTAACATAAAACTATTTGTAGTTTTGTCGCATCTTGAGCTGGTTTCCGGGTAGTAAAGGAGACTGCATCCTTTCTTTCTTCCATCCATCCTTTTCCCACGCCTTGTTGAAACAATTTTAATTTTTAAGAATCTTGCGAACTTTTCTTAAATACAACTGATTCATTACTTACTCTTGCGCCCCCTAGTAATTGCGCCCAGGGCACGTGCCCTGCCTGCACCCTAGTTACGGCGCTGGTACGGTCCTGCAAATTGCTAATGATCTTCGAATTTTCAATCAATCCAGAATTATATCAAAGAGTACAAAAGGTACATAAGGTTAAAATATGAAAAGATTTTCCAATGCTCAATTTTAGTGATGATGTAGACTTAGAATGGAGGTATATCTCTATTTCAGCGGCAGCAGTATATATACCGCACCGTAAATTTACAAAAGTGATAAAAGGAACTTTTTATTTTTTTTTACGAATGTGAACATAAAAGGAGAAAATCCTAACTGAAATGTAATGTATCTAAAATGTTATAACAATTAAAGAAAGTAAAATTCAAATTGAATTATGAAATCAGTCGTTATAAAATATTTGAAAATATATTTAGATTTAAAAAAATATTATTTAAACGAGATCCGTAATTAAATCCGTAATTGACTTCATTATAGTTTCATTTACATTAAATGAACAAAAGGCTAATATTTTATGTTTCTACCGCAGAGCGAACTACTTGTATTGACCGCTTGTAAAATGGTCAAGATATTCGTTCAGTCAACGAATCAGTATTATTTTTTTTAAAAAAACCCTTAATTATTTAATTTGGAAATCCAGTGAAAAAATACATAGTTTTTCAAAAAATAATAAGTTTGGTAGTTCGGTTTGTTTAATCATTATCAGAAGCTTCTCAATTCATTAGTTCAGGTCTCTAGTTTTCAGGTCTCAAGTCGTCAAATTTCTTGTCAATTCAATTCCAAGATATTAGCTTAATCTTTTATTCGACGGATTATTACTCCTTTTCCAGTTGTAGATAGATTCCTGATGATCTTCCAAAAATCAGGAATGATCCATCTGGAATTTAAATGAAATATAAAAAAATATTTTAACTTCTTACTGCCAAAATCAAACCTAGCATACAATCTGAATACAAGGTGAAAAGGAATTTCAGACCGACTTCGAATCTTAATTTTACCGAAGATCATCTCCACAACAGGTATAATTCCACGATTTGGCGCGGTTAATAGCATCACGGGACACCTTTTTGGCGCGAATTTCCGAAGCAACCCTTCCTCCAGCTACTGCTGCTTTCGCGGAGTGCAGCAAGTTTTTCCCCAACAGCACATGTGTTTTCCTAAGAACGCGGGAGGTGCGTTCTATTGCAATCCGCTGGGGAAAGTCGCGCCTTCGCTGCCCAGGTTGTTTCCAACGTGTTTATTATTTTCGTTGAGTGAGAAAAAAAAGAGTGGAGTGCTTTTACGGCGTATCAGCTTCCGCCAGATGATCCGCATGAGGCACTGTTTTCCTGCCTAAAAGTGCATTTGCTCCGTTATTTTTTTGTTTTCACTGTTCCCTTCAACTATCCGGGAGTAGTGGCTGCCTGACTTATTGGATAAAACATGGGAAAATTATCCAGCAAGTGTTGGAGGCCTCCTGTAAAAGGTGATTATAAAAATTCCTTTTTCATGGATAAAACTGGCTAAACGTCATTTGTGTAGGTTTAGCCGAGTTGTATAAAATGTTCATATCCTACTATCTACGGGATATGTGCATGCTATCCAATGTGTAAGCTACTTTTTTATCTGTTTTTACATAATTGTACATTTCTAAAACTGTTATTATGTAACTAATAAAACACGACTAAATACTTGAGATATTTGAATTAAATAACAGCAAAAAGGAATGATGCTATTTATTTAAAATTCTTTTGTAAACGATGTTTTTATGCTGAAATTACAAGCTGAACTGAGAATTAGCTCTTTAATTTGAATATTAATAAAATGCTTAACTCGATAAAATTAAAGTTTGTTAAAAAAAAAAAAAAAATTACCTTAAGAAATGAAAAATATTCCTTTAATGGTTAAGGAATAAATGTCGATCCTATTTATTACTTGACCACAAAAGGAAAAAAAGAAAAAGAAAACTTTAACGAAAATATCAGATAAAGTATAATTCATATTTTCCTGTTCAAATTTTCCTTGTATGTTAAAAAAACAAAACACCGGTGATTGATTCTCTGTCTTGATTACTGCAACCGATTTAAATTGCATGAAAATCAAAAATTTCAGTTGAAAGTCGTACAATTTGCAAAAATTTTGAAGAATAAAGCAATGTCTTAATTTCTCCAAAATAGCTGTCATAAAGATGACTTGGTAAAGAAAAAAAAAATGCCAAGTACAAATATTTATATCCGAATACTATTTGAAAGTTCAATCGGAATATACATTTCATTTTAATATAAAAGTTTTTAAAAAAATAATTTAAATTCTACAAAAGCATTTGAAAATCAGCAAGAAAAACATTGCTATTGTCCTTGAATGAAATTTGTTGTATTTTCTGTTTCCTTGTCGAATTGAAAATAATCTCGAACCTCGTTGGGCTAAATGCACATGTTTAAACATTTAAGTTGTATTGAGAACTTAAAGGTCAAGGAGCAGTTCTCTCCTGTCATTCTTCATTATGTCTCTTCCGGGATTGTTCAACAAGTGGTTTGGGCTAACTGTTTGCATGAAATGGAAAAGATCGATAGAATTTTCCTATTGAATTTAAAACGCATTCGTCTCTTAAGTAGTTCCCCTTTAACCTCTTCAGTAAACCATTAACCTACATAAATATGCAATATTGAGTATTAAATCGAAATGATTCATCGAAATTCTTGGTTTTTTAATGTGTGTGTTTTTTATATTATTTGAACATTTTTTCAGCCAGTAAAATATTCAAAATCGAATCCTTTTTCTTTCCAGTAATTTGAAAATTCAAAACTTTGCTTTTTAAAAATTGTATTTAAAAACTGTTGTGACTTTGATAAAAATTTGAAAATCGGAGACGACCGATGTCTCAGTCTCGTCGTAGCATCAGTTTAATTTAGTTATATTAAAGTCCCGTTTTGAAACCACGCGAGAACTATTTTGGAATGAACCATGATCTATGACAACTAAAGGCGCGTATACTCTCACGAGCCGAACGGTTCTCGAGCCAATCGAGTAAATGATTTTCACGACGAACAATCTGCGAATCATGGGAAAGGAGCAAACTCGGCTCGAACCATTAATCATCGCTTGTCATTCGCCAATGGAAAGGAGTCTTTGGAATACGACTTGGTTTGCAAATATGACTTTGCAGATTTGAAGGTAGTTAGTGGGAAACGACGAGCAACTCTCGAACACGTCTCATTGTCAGCGTGAATTGCGTATACCTTTGTATTGGCCGAAAAACTAACAGGATTTGGTTCGCCGCGATACCAAAAAAAAACCCGTCCACACTTGCGAACCGTTCTGCTAGCAAGTATATACGTGCCTGAAGACAGTACCCATTTTCCAAACTTCCATTCCACACCAGAAGGAGTACGTTTGACCTCTGGTGGATTCGAGTCTCGTACCTACGACCCTCTGGTCAGAAACCAAAGCTCTGCCACGAGGCATCGAAGAGTGACGAATTCGAGACCCGCCTCCTTCTGTTATCCGCCGTGCAATGGTGTGATTTGGAAGTTGGGAGAGTGTGGACGGCTCTAGTGTTTCCCTCGTCGTCTGTCCACGATTCAAATATGTGAGTACGTCCCAAAATTGTTTTCATGTAGCCTTGAAACAGGATACTAATCTAACAAATCAATCAAGAGAAAGTGAAGCAAAACTAATGCTTGAAAATGATATTGCTCTTACTTAACAAAGGGTTTTTTTTTTATCTACAGAAATTTAGCTTTTAAGCTTAAAAAAGAATTTATCAGTCGCAATCAGTTACTTATGAGTTTGTTTTGTATTTTTGATCGTAATGCGGGAAAATGAATGAGTTTGTGGACCAGAGGATTTGGGTGGAAATTTTATCTTAAGAATTGTGTTGACTGCAGTGGCGAATCCGGGGGGGAGGGCTGTCCGGCTACAGCCCCCCCCAGAGCCAAGCCAGAATTTTTGATATTATTTAAAATTATTAAAACTGTTTTTTCTTAATTTCCCTCTTTTAAAAAAATAATAAAAACGTTTCAACATTACTTTCTGGTTTGGACAGGCTCGAACATTTTCCTATTTTTGTAGTCATTCCACTTGTACTTGTAGCTTTGACGCGGTCGAAGACATTTTTTGGTTAGTTATTTCATTGTAATTTTTATTAAATTATAGAAAGTTTTGTATTGTTCTTTATGATTCTTATTGTCAGGTGAGTAAAGTCTGTAAAGTTAAACAGTTTTGGTTTACTTTAGCCTTGAGGTTTGACATTCGTCACGACGGTACAAAATTTTTATGACCTCAGCTCCCCCGCCCCCCGAATCCTAGATTCACCACTGGTTCACTGTATTATCGTTTTGAAATTTCCAATCATTTAAAATATTTTCACGGAGTTATATCGAAAGCGGATAATTTTGCTTTCCTTTATTTATCCTAACTTCAAGATAATCATTACTGCAGCATTTCATTTAGTTTTTGATACATTTGCTAAATTATTCAACAATATTTTATAAGGTCTAAAGGTACCTAAAAAAGTAATAAAAGAAAAAAAAAAGAGAAAAAGAAAAAAGAATCTTTACAAATCTGAACATTCCTCATTTGAAAGAATTTAGCTGAAATGTATGCATTTTGAAATTTTCTTACCTACATTTTAATATTTTTAAAAAAATATATTGACTTTTGCAATGGCATAGCAGAGGTAAACGGGGCGTGAAGGGAATTTGTATTAAAACTCTTCATGGTGAAAAGGGAAAAAATATTCAGTGATTATTATATTTTCAAAATAATAGGTGACCAGTATTGGTTTATAATCCAAGTATGAATTCACAGATTTTTCGGTGCATTTTGTGTAATTTTTATGAACGAAAAGTTTCAAACTACTGTTGTCCCATCATAAAGTAATCAACCTGCCATATGTCAACATCTGAATTTGATTTAGATCTAGTGAAAGCAATGGAAAAAATAGCCTTGGAGAAGTTCAAAGGAGAATGCATTAAAGACAAAAGAGAATGTTCCGTTTATTCTATTCAAAATCAAGGAGCAGAATAAAGGAGAGAAAACATGAAACAAAATCAGAACGATGGAATAAAAAAAAAATCATGATGCTTTTCGTATCTTTATAAGATAATTTTCAATTTACTCTTGAGGAAAAAATGGTGAAAATCCCATAAAAAAAGAACCCTCATCCACCAATTACTTTCTTATCAAATCGAGAAATAGCATTCTCTGTTGCCTCTGATTGTTCACCAAATTTTCCAACCAATGGTAAATAAGTTCCAGTAAACCTAAAATCCCTGTGCAAATTCCATAAATTAATGAATTGCGCAAAATCCCCTGCGCGTAACGGACTCATCATCTTCGTGATATTTGACTTCAATCAGCGGGAGTCGTCTCCCCTAAACTTTCTCGTATACTCCCTGACACCAGCACTAAACGCGCCAAGCGGGCGCGACATTCTTTTTGTGGCACAGTATGGCAAAGAAAACCAAATATGCAATTTGAACGCCTTTTTTTCTACCGATTGAAACGAAAATTGGACACAGATCTGCAATTAAGATTATAAGACCTCATACCAAATTTCAATTATCTAACGTAAGTCACTAAAAGATTTTCACCCGTTTAAGATAGGTTTTAAGCTTGCCAACAATATCTTAGATCTGATGTTACAAATTTACTAACGAGAGTAGTAGTAGAAAATATCATGCACATTGGCAGAGTGCTTAAGAACTCAAACCAGCGGAAGTGGTCTCCCCTAAACTTTCTTGCATACTTCCCCCAAAAGTTGCTGTTTCCCCTCCCCCCGCGTGGATAAAAGAATTTGAACCTATTGTAACCCAGAATCCGATGACTATCAGACGGTTTTTCATTGTAGATTATAGTGTTTGTAAAATATTTAGGTAAAGACTCAAATTCAAAGAGACGCGTACCGATTAAAACGCATCTATCACACACTGCTAGGTTCCACTCTTGCCGGCTCAAGGACAAAGTGACGTAATTCGCTCTATAGCTTCCGCGTGCACAGAGATTGCTATCAGTACGCATGCACATGGAGAATCGGATTAGAAAAATTAATGACGCAATTTGAACGCCTTTTTTTAAACAGATTGGCACAAAAATTGGACACAAATCTACAATTAAGGTAATAATGCCACATACCAAATTTCATTTATGTAAATAATTTTGTTAAGAAGTTATTGCGATTAAAAATATGCTATTATACAGACCGACAGACAATTAACCCTTCGACGGGTTTGGTCCAAAATTTGATACGGATCTGCATTTATGATGAAACTGTGTACCAAATTTTATCCACCTAGCTATTCAAGTTTTTGAGTTATAGTGGTCACATGAACGCTGACAGACAGACAGATAGATTGCCCGTTGACGGATTCTGTCCAAAATTTGATAGAAACCTACAAATTATGTGTAAAGATCGCATACCAAATTTCATCTCTGTATCTCTAATAGTTATCGTGTTCACAGACAGACATAATTCCAAAATTGTGTTTTTCGCACGCATGGAGGTCTAGAACGTGGATATTCGTCAAAATCTCGAGTTCGAATATTTTGACGATTACAATACTTTTTCTTTGTATACGAGAAAGTAAAAAATGAACTAAATTCTGGAACATTTAGCTATTACCTTCGTGTTATTCTCTTTGTATACGAGAAAGTAAAAAATGAACTAAATTCTGGAACATTTAACTATTACCTTCGTGTTATTTGACTTCCAAAAACGATCTAAATTCTCGAGCATCTGGTCTCGAAGCCGTCACTCAAGAATGGCGCCCGAAGCATCTACACCCCATTGCCCTCTCCCCGTCTGCTGGACCTTTCCTCATTCCTTTTAAGGTTTCAATATTAAAATGAAACCGTTAATTGTGCGAAAATATCTGTTTTGTGTATGAAAAAACGATGCCTTCGTGTATGACCGTTCTGCTCTAACGGCAGCAAATTATAGATCCATCTCTGGGAAGAATTTCCCAATCTCTGGGAAATTCTTCCTTTTATTGAACATGCCTCTGCTGCAAGACATAACAAAGTATAAAACTATTATTATCTTTTTGGAAGATTCATACAATAACTAAATTGAAATGAGCAAAGCTGCAATTTTTCTTTTTGTACTGTGCCATAAGTTTCCGATTCGGAAACAACTGCTCAAGGTAATTATTGTTTGGTAGCCGGTGGTCGTTAATTGTTTGCAAAAATTTTTATAAATGAAAATACTAACTGTATTCTTTTATAATTATTGATTTTGCGATTGAAACAAAATGAAAAAGAGAGAATTTCGTTCCTCTAGATTTTTCTTAGAGCCGGTTTCTCCCAAGTATTATTAGTACTTATATTTACATTTAAATTACATGTCGGTG
>BGPR01040571.1:0-13910 GCA_013235015.1 Araneus ventricosus | reverse complement strand
TCTTCTTTCTCCTTCTTTTAATGAAATGCTCCTTTTTCACTGAAGTGTCAGTCAGGTGTATGAAGGGCAAGTGGCAGTCAGGTAGCACGACGAGATCATGAATTAGCGTGGAGGAGTTCGTCATCTTACCCTGCACCCAATTCGTCATCTAATCTGACTTCGCCTTTTTATTTAAAAAAACGTTGAAGGATATTAGCTCATAAGAAAAATTAAAATAATATATCATTGAAAACGTTTTGATTATCTCTTTAAAAATATCACATATATAACTAAAAAATATTTACTCCGTGAACGCTATCCCTTACCAAGCAACAATCAAAAGTTGCGTAGGAACAACTCAAAAACACATTACCGCGTACTGTGATTCACGCTAATAACGGGGTAGAATCGTTTGGTGTGACACGGGTAGCTGGTCTATAGAGGCCTCTGATGATGCAGAATCGGGTAATTTTCGAGTAAAATCAATTTGTCATCTTACCCTATTCGTCGTCTTACCCGACTTTCCCCTAATCAGAATTTTGTATGAAATGTAACAAAGCTACCGGGGTTTTAATAAATGGATATTTAACCATCAACTGGGGAGGTGCGGTCTGATGAACCGCTAAGGATGGTTTACCCATCACCCCTACTCTATTTTTATTTCAATTAAATGGATTCTTCCTGTAGCTTATCATTTTGTGATCTTGAATACGGCTGTACATTTTCTTGAAGTTTCGGCGCTTGCTTTTTTCATATTCCAGTTATTTGTTTCCGCGCGGTCTAGCAGACCTCACTTCCCTGCTAGTGTTCCAGTATTATGAAAGCGCTGAAATTAGCACTGAAACTTAGTCCTCGGAATATCATCGAACCTTCTCGTTACGACGCAGAACTTCAAGAACTTCTAAATGAAGTAGGAAGTGATTTCAGTAATGTACAGAGTAGTTTTTGGTTACATTTCCCATTCTACTAAGTCTGATTTATCCGAATTTGAAAATGGAGAAGATCAACAAGAAACTCATCCTTCTGCATGCAAAAATTATCATTACTGCAAATTATCGTTTTAAGTGGTCATTTGTTGAAACAAAACGAACTGAAACCGACTTCCAGAATTGGCCCATGGCTATTTTCTATAGAATATTGGATATGAGTATTGTAAATTCATGCATTTTGTATGAAAGTTAGTCGGTTCACCCTGTTATGAATATAAACCCTCGAAAGAGAATTAGTTATCCCCAAAATAAAAATAAGAATAAAAAATCTAAGAACAAAATCGATAATTTTGAATGACAGTGAAGGAATTGTAGGAAGAGATACGGAGGTCCAGGAGAGATTAATAATCCTGGAAGAACACCAAGTTGGAGGAGAGAAAAATATGTAATTTATTTCCACGTAAGAAGAAATAGAAAAATATATATTTGTACATATATTGTTAAGAGTCTGTATGTTTAGAATGCATTAGGAAATTTTGTTATGGATGTGCGCAAGAAACTCAACTGAAATAATTCCGTGTAAAAACAAGTCAGTTTTACCCAATGTTAATTTTTTATATTTTACATAATAGTTAATTTTCACATTATATTATTTTTGTCATACATTTATATGATGGAAAAATACGTACCATCTGAAAAATAAAAAAATATATTTGTTCTTTTACGATTCATATTAGTTATACTTTGTATTACGAGAAAAATGTATGTATCAAAATAATTTATTATTCTGCTGATAATATATTTTGTATAATTAAAAAAAATTATATCAAAACAAATATCTACAGAATATATAGGTAGAATTTCATACTGTTATTTTTATTAGAAAATTTTATTTGGATTTTTAAAGAATGCGGTCTCGTAGACCGGACCTCCCCAGTGAAGTACAAAATTTTCACCTCCGCAGTTAAGTACAAAATTTTCACCTCCCCAGTTAAGTACAAAATTTTCACCTCCCCAGTTAAGGGTTAAATATCACACTTCTTGAATGCTATCCCGCAGTTATTATTTCAAAGAAACAATTCTGTTCTAATCTTGCATTCTTGACTGGAAAATTACGAAAAATTAAATTTGTATGCTCTTAAAAATATCAATAAATTTGTAAAAAAGACTTGGGTATACATGAGTATATTATAAATTCTCTTTGGAATATTCATCAGCTTATGAAGATTTAAAATGTAGAATCCCTATTTAGCTTAACAGTTTTAAACAGCATGAAAACTATTTATTTAAGTGTGCAATTTGAAATTAGCAAAAATGAACAGAATATAAAATTTTCAGCTTAACATTTTAGCTCCAAAATATATATTTATATGCGAATAAAACAGCATTAAAACATCGTATTGTTTAATAAAATTTGTAGTTAATAGGGTTTGAGAAATAAGTATATTTCTAATGTTTTTTATTCTCAAAATGATGTCTTTTTCAGATTTAAATGTATTCGAAATGTTTCATGAGTCTTCAAGCGAAATTTAATGGGTATAAATATGGGTATGCATTTTAGGTTTTGTCTTCTTTTAGATTTTTAAAGTCAATTTTAGTGCAGAAAAAGAAAAAAATTGCATCGAAAATTCTTTATATCTATGCATAAAAACATTTCCTGAAAATTCATTTTAAATGAAATTACAAAATAAAACCCAGTTTTATTTCAAATGTATTATTATATGATAACAATGAAAAATTAAGTGACAAAATTATTGATTAGAGCTCCTGAAACATTTTAAAATTTATAGGAATTTTAAAATGCATTACATTTTTTAACTGCAATACATTTTTAAAATAATGTATTTAGTTTCAAAGAATTTTTTAAAGATATATATATATATATATATAAAATAATATTACCTAATTAATAATCATACAATGAAATACAGAAAGATAATTAGATTATTAACTATTACTATATGAATATATATATATATATTCAAAATTTCATAACTCTAAATCAATAATTTTCAAAAAAAGAATAATAGAATCCGCTGTCCCCATAAATAACAACATCTGATTTTCAAAAGGATGCGAGAATTTATTTATTTATTGTACAGACTTGTAACTTTTGCTACAAGCACAAGCTAAGATGTGAAAAATTTCAGTTTTTATTTTGTCAAAAATCTATTGATATTGCCACATTAAAAAAAAGTCTTCTCCACTTTCTTCTTTCCCTGACTTTTTAGATACCCTTGAAACAATAGTTTTCTGCTTCTTTATTTAATAAGTTTTATTTAAGCTATTAAAGATTTAGTGGCAACCTTGTGTAAAATAGAAAGTTCCCAAAGTTTCGATGTGATGTATAAATTTAATTGCGTGCTTTATTTCGTTTGAACATATTGATTATTGTTTCTTCCTTTAGACTAGAGCGTTTTTCTGTTTTCTTTTCACTTTACATTTTGACATAAATCAAATTATTTTCTAAAACCAATTTTATTCCTGACAATATGTTACTTCATCTAGTGCACTGATTAGGGAATTAATGAAACAATTATAAGGGTGATTAAAAATGATAATGCAGTTCGTATCAATGAAATTGAAGAAAATTTGGGGACAATCTAGGCGAAATTTGATGATTTCTTACCACACCTAAAAAGCTTCAATAATTTCGAAGAAGGTTTCGACAAAGAGTTCCAACAATTTCGAAGACAGAGAAAATTTTGAATTTCAGCATAATGTTGGAATCTTCTCAAATTTTTATGAATATTTCACAATTTTCTCGAAGTGAGACACCGAGATTGCAAATAAGTGATTTGTGAGACATCCTCCCTATACCAGCAACCGCCACAGAACGTTTTGTTTTCATCCCCCTGTTTTCACGACGGTAAAAGTTTGTTTACTGCAGAATGACACCGAGATTGCAAATAAGGGATTTGTGAGACATCCTCCGTATACTAGCAACCGCCACAGAACATTTTGTTTTCATCTCCCTGTTCTCACGACGGTAAAAGTTTGTTGACTGCAGAATGGCAACTTCTTTAAAATAGATAAACTGTCGTCGCTTGCATCACAAAGCAGTTTCTTGTAATTTATCCTTCTGATATTATTAAATGTTTATTTCTTTTAAGCCTATTGTGTTGTCACCATAAGAAATATCTTCACGGGACCCAATATGTATTCTTACGAAATTATACAATGAAATCGATTGTCAAATTTTTGAAATTTCAATGGCAATATTATTCTTGCTGTGATTGGGTCTCTGTATTTGTGAATAATTAATTTATTTACTTACCTTGGAATCATGTTTCTGAGGTGGTTTTCAAATTTAAGATATATTTTTTATCACGCTTCGTGAATAAATTTATTTTTATTATTTTTCTTTACAGGATTGATCGACCTAAAGGAATTATTTGAATTCAAATGAATCTTTGAGATTAAAGAGCATCTGAAGCCAGGAAAAGCATTAATCCAATAACCATCTCGTTCAGTCAATGTATTCCATGAAATACCTTGCACGTAACGGTTTATTTCAGTTTTTGTTATATTTGTTTCAGGTGAATCAGCTTATAACTAGTCTGTCGGTGTTTCAGAGGTAATGAAGAAGTTTCCAATTTCTGCGCTTCAATATTTCCAAGAGTTTAATAATATTAACTAAAACTTATAGGTTTGATGAGCTTCCTTTTGATCTTTTGCAAAAATGAAGTATTTTGAAGTGAAGTGTTTGTTTGTTCAGTAACTATCTCTGAGTCACGACATCAAATTCGGATTCACAATGATTCTTCATAATGTGTTCGTTACAGTATTTGCATAAAGCCAGGAGCATTATAAAAGTATTTTCGAGACTAATTTCATTACTATCATGTTCTAGTGATTGAATCAGCATATATTAAGGAGAGATTTATCTCAGAAGATTTATTTATTTCGAAGATTACTTTTATAAAAATCCTGTTAGTATCAATTTTAGAAAACAATAATTTTTTTAGCTTTTTTATATTTAATTGGAATTATAATTACCATGGGCATTTGTAATTAACAAAACATATTAAATAACATTGTTTAATGTGATAATTGATTAAATGTCGAGGGTATTTGAATTCCTAGTGAAAATGATCTTTTTTAAAAATTAAGTATTTTGAAATGAAGTATGTGGTTGTTCACAACTAACTATCTCTGATTCACGACATCAGATTAGGATTCTTAGTGATTTTACAAAATGTGTTCGTTACAGTATTTGCATAAAGTCATGGATGATTAGAACATTATTTTCTTGACAAATTTCATTTCGATTATGTTTTAGTGATTGTATAAGTACTTATTAATGGGAGACTTATCTTAGATTTATTTCTTCCGATGATTACTTTCATAAGAATCTTGTTAATATCAATTTTAGAGAACAATAATTTTTAGTTTTTATATTGAACTGGAATTATAATTGCAATGCACATTTATAATTTACATAACAGACAAATAACATTGTTTAGCGTAATAATTGATTAAATTTCGAAGTGTTTGAATTCCTGGTGAAAATAATGATAAAAATGCTGGTATTTGCTGAATGGTATTTTTACTGAAATAATTTTTTGATCATTTGCTGGTAAATGATAAAAATAATATTTTTACTGAATTTCATTAATTGTCTTAAATAGTTTTCTCTTAATCGAAATTTTAAATTCCGAATAATTATCTACCTTTAATTCAAATATGAAGGGAAAATGAAGAGTATTTGGTTCTTCGGGAGTATAATAAAAATTTACAATCGTGTTTTCTTAAGAAGTGAAAATATTTAGTGACGGCTTTCCAACACTGACTAGAAGTTTCACTACAACCCAGTTCGTAGACATGCTTATTGAGATAAATGTTTTGATGCGCATTTATCCTATATAGGAACAATTTCGATATATTTTAAAAACTATATACAATCATTATTATTTCATTTCAGATCCAGTTATATTCAGAAAAAAAAATAAGCTTTATAGTTAAACAATACTTTTTAGAATTATCAGTAGATATATACCAGATTTTTGTTACCACATCAGTAAATAAACTGTTACTTCGTAAAGCACAGTATCAAATAAACAAAATGGTTGTAAAATATTTCTTATGTTCACCTTAGATAATGAAAAAAAATTAGTTATATTTTTGCAATCGTGATTAACAATACAGTTACCTAATAATTTTTTTGGAAATGAAAATATTTTTCCATAAACTAATGAATACCGCAAGCGAAATGTGTCCAGTGTATTGATCTTTTCTATGATACTTGACATTTTTATTGATTTATAAATGTTTCTACGAATTTATCATTAAAACAGCGAAGAGAGATAGAAGAAGCTCTTTTTGCAATATTAATTCAATTGAAAATTTCCACTGTTCCTCATAATATAAATTCTAATACGCCTAATTATATGAATTAATTTTCATCATTAATTTCAGTTATCTTCTTTTATAATATGTAGCTCTAATATAATTTTTGACAAAATAGTTCGTTTGAATGAATTAAGTTTCAAAAGAGACTAACCAAGTTAGATACTGCTTAGAAATAAAACCAATTTAATTAGTTAACGAATGAAATTCAATAAAACCAATAATTAGTTAACGAATAACCAATTAAACCAATAAAACCAGTTTAATTAGTTAACGAATGAAATTCAACTTTGACCTTACGTAAAATGTCGATGTGACACTTTTCTATAAAATCCCTTCTAACCTTTAAAATTTTGCCAGTTAACAATCTGTAATATGTTTTTATGCCATAATTGTATAATGGAATTCTTTCCCCTTAATTCTTTTGTTGAAAAACTCTCTGACTTGAATTTTAGAAACATTTTCTTAAATAAAATTTGTATGCGGCAACCTAATTAATTAAAACAGCATTTTGGAAACAAATTCTCGTGTCACAACTAAAACATTTCCATAATAATGTTTTTCTCGAGTTGAATTTAGTAGAGATTTGATTAGTAAAGTTCTTCGTGATAAAACAACTCTAATAAAACTGTTTCTGTGTTCTTTTTTCTTCATCTTTGATTAATCGGCCTATTTATAACTGGATAAAGAAGCGACCGTATGCTGTCTTCGCTTGACAGAGATCCAATAACGTTGTGATAGAAGAGTGATGTTCCTCTGATTTGCTGGAGCAAGAAAAATGTTTTTCGTTTACTTGTTTCCGTAAGCGATCGGCTTACTTTGTTTATCAAAAATAAAGTAAAGTGAAATAAATTATCTGAAGTATTAATTTTGCTTGCTTTTCAGCATCTTACTAGTTTTGTTTGAATAAACATAAGACATTATTTTTTCTTGATTAGCTGATATGTTGCCAAACATGAAAATATTTTCCAATTTGTTTCCAGTTTAAAAAATGGTCTTGGTCAGTCTTTTATTTTGATACTAGCTGAAAACCCGGCGTTGCTCGGGATCAGTATTTTTTCATAAACCGGCCTCCTGTTTTTTCCCCCTAAAAATATTGTCACCAACTTCCCCCAACAAACGTAAATCTTTGAATCCTGTCTTGTTGAATTAAAACATTCAGATATAGCCTTTTCATCACCTTATAACAGTTTGGTTTAAATGAATGATTCCTTTTTCCCAACTGAAGATTTACCAAAGGAAACCACTTTCTTTGGAGGCATGATTTTAATTCAATTTTCCTAATTTTTCTAAACCTATCCGGGTGTCTGAAATTCTCTGTAAATTATTACTTTTACACCCACTCTAAGGATGTGTTTTATACTCTATAAACTAAATAAATACTCTCTATCAATACTATAAATAAAGTCAAACTGAAACTCAAATATGAAAAAGCATTTTTCTACTCTTTTTAAACAACCTTGCCATGCCAGAATCAAACTCAAAATATAGAAAAAATTAAGCTACCTTCAGCGCTTGCGCAGTAAAAAAATCAGTTATTACAAATTCTCATACCTTCTCTAATATCCATAGTATTTACTTCTTATTTTTAGACAATGCTACTCTAGCATATTTTCACATATTCTGTAAGTTTCATACAATTTGGTTGAAAACTCTACAAGTTATAGGCAAAAAATGTGCGAAAAAATTAGGATTTTTTAAAGATACCTTTATATCTTCCCGAATATTTCAGCTATTTTTACGAACATGCATGTAAATATTGCGCATAGCACAAAAAATAACACAGGAGAGCAAAAAAATACTTTTTGAAAATTGTTTTAATTTTGATGACTGATTTTTATGTTATTTTTAGTGCTGATTCTAAAAATAAAATCCATTTATTTCTATCACATAAGGATTTTTTACAAAGTGATTGCATATTTTGAAGGAAACAGTTGAAATCGCGAAATTTTGATATTTCGTTTAAATTTCATTAATTCATAAATCCATATAAATTACATTTATATCCTAGTTCAAGTAATTTTTAAGTATAGGTAGAAAGTTACAAGTCCTTATAGTAACGTTTTTTCTTTACCTCAAAAGTTCTTTTGTCACTTTTCCTCTTGTGAACTTTGTAGGGATTGTCTCTTTGTAGCATCCAGCAGTAATCGTCTATCATGCTGACATTCCATTGAGTTGACAAATTTTTTTATCATCTCTTCTACAATAGATTTGTAGTTTGTGTCCTCTTTGTTTCAAAGAAAGCTAGTTATAACTAGTTTGAAAGATTCCCAGGCTTTTCTTTCGTTTGTTTCCATTTTAGTCTCAAAATTTTCATCTTTCATCATTTTCCTGATGTCTGATCCTACAAACACACCTTCCTTCAGTTTTGCTTCGGATAAACCCGGGAACTGGTCGCAAAGATATTTGAAGCAGTCACCTTCTTTTGGTAAAGCCTGGACAAATTGTTTCATAAGACCTAATTTTATGTGAAGCGGTGGAAGTAACACTTTTTTTGGCAAGCAGGAGAGGTATCCGGTTCTAACTGGCTTCCTCTGTCTTTAATATTGTTTCTAATAGGCAATTTATCGATTCAGAGGAATATTCTGGATTGAAATAGTTTCTTCTTTCTTGCTTGGTAATTTAATCCGCCAATTTACTATTTAAGTCCATAAATATGTTTATCGAACTCATATAAATAATACTTTTTCGCTCCGAAATGCACTAAATTCGTAAAAAACAGATTGCGATTTGCGATGAAACTGTACGTGATGGAATTTTTTCGTTATTTTTCCAGTAATAAACATCCAAAAATCTATAAAAAACCCACTTGCTTTGCCGACAATTTTTTCATCGCAGACCTGTGTAATTGACGAAATCGCAAACCATTATCAGATTTGCATGAAATGGGATGAGCTAAAATCCCTTTTCGACATCATCAATTTCTGGTCAGTCCCCAAAATGCCCTCGAGACCGAATCTTCAGTGTAAATTGTGAGTTAAAAACTATTCTTTATATGGTCGAAGTTCGAGGAGATATTTGAAAAAATGTGCAAATTTCAAAAAGTGTCAGCAATTGCGGCAAGCGCTGTATTATTTTAAATGCCTTCTGCTGCCTCTAGATGACGTTTGCGCACCCATGTTCCTAGGTGATTTTGGAGACATCATATGCCTGATCTGCCCTTTCCTTTCTGTCAGATATTTTTGAAACACCCTGTATATAATACTGTATCAGTAGATCTAAATGCCTGGCTCCATTTGGAAGCCAAAAATATCACAAGTTAACTTTTTTGGAAACATTTAAGATTTATTACAAGCACTGATTAACATACCAAAAGATATATATTTACATTAATTTCAGACAATTACAAAGGGGTTTCGGATAAGGGCTCATTGTTGTCGTTCACCGCGTCATTCCACAGTTCTAACTGAGTCCTTTAGCGTCAGCGCCTTACCACCATAGGTGGCGCTGTTCTTATTACGCAGGTGCATTTGTTACAATCCCAAAAATGTTAGTTTTTTCGTACTCCGGGATGTCTATTATTCATTAAACTTTATAACTAAATTTTTTGGCAATTGCAGAGTTTTCAATATGTGCATTCTGTCTCCGTATAAATATAACGTGGAAACTTTTGGTTTTTTCAACGACTGTTTCTAATAGTTGGAATTTGTCACGTGACAGTTTACCACTCCAAAATAAAATTTCGTAATGATGATCGAATGTCAAGATATAATTGAAGGATAGTTAGATAGTTTAAGTATTATTTTAACAATTCCAACTTATTTTTTAACTTCTGGCTGATACTAGAAAGCAATAAATCGCATGAAAAAGATTTTAACGTCGCTCGAAAATTCAACTATTTTTTCCGGAATAAGTGTAATTTTTTTTTTTACTTAATAGGAAAGGTTTATCAATCCAACTGTATGGCATGCAAACAGGAAAAGATGCGTGTTTACTTGAACTCGTAAGTGTAATATGCCTTAAACTATTTACTTAAACCTTCATTTATGAGACACTTTTCAAATAAATGTAGTAAACAACATTCTTCTACTTTATTACCTTCGAATATTCTAATAATTGCAGTTCCTAGAATACACTAGAAATTTTATTTTTTTACTGTTTACGATAAAAAATAATAGCGACAAAGAAATTTTAATGAAACTCATAGGGAAAAAGAATGTTCTTAAACATTTAGGTCTGGGCATTCTCCACGCGCCAGCAACACGTTGCCATCAAGCAAAAGATATGCATAAAAAAGAAATTTGGTGGCAAGAAAATCTTTTCCATCAATTTCCAACAATGTTAAAGAAAAAAGATTTTCTGTTGGAACAAGCGCGTGGCGTTTGCAGATGGCAATTGGAAGATAGTAATCGCATTTGGTAAATGTTGTAAAACCCCTTTTTTCCCTCTTCGCATCCGAACTCTTGGCTGTGTTAAAAATGAATATGATATGAGGAAAGTTCGAGAGAATTCTTGGAAGAAGGTGTTACGATTCTTTCTCCGTCTTTTGCACTTTAGAAGATGAGAATGGTCTTTCTCATTTTTTTTTAAATTTGCTATTGCTACGTGAATAAAATTGTTAATTTCTATCCTCTGAAGAAATGTTCCATCTACATTTTCTCATGATTAATATATTGTCAATAGAAAATAGTAAGACTAAACAGCAAAATTTTTTTTCTATTTTAAAGAATTCTGCTTAATTCTTCTGATAAAAGAAGGATGTTTAGAAAAGATGAAATTTAAAATCTGAAGAATGTTCAAGAATTTCTAGAAAAAAAATATTATAAATTATTTCTTGTTTGTTTCTGGATTCGATTTATGTTGTTTAAAATTTTGTTCAAATGGTGTTTTCAAAGCAAATAAAATAGGATATGAGAAAAATTATTTAAAGACTAATAAGAATTATTTAATTTAGTTATAAACTCCTTGAAAAGATAGATGTTATGATAAAAGTAACATTTTAATTTTGTACATATTCTAGAAGTAGTTGAAGATATTCCGAATTGTTTCACAAACTTCATAAGCAATCAAGTAGGCAGAAAATACTTCGATTGGGTTTCCTTTTCATGGGATTTTCAAAGGGGAACAAGCTTTCACTTTGCTGTCTTAAATTTTGTTCGAAACAGAACAGTTCAGATGCGATGTAGATATATTTTCAAATATACTTTGGTATATTAAAAAGGCCGAATCTTATGCTTTTATGATGAACGCGTTATTACGGACTTATTTTTGCCATTTACATATAGACTTTGCTTTCCTTCGTTCAGAAATAAAGTTATTTTTGACATGTGATGTTATTGCGAAATTCCCAAATTACCAGTTTTAAAACAATAAACAAAAATTCGCTGTCATGAAGATTCGCTATTCTATTTCATATCCATTGATGGCACAGATAAATCCATAAATTGAACCAAAGTGATGTATTTATTAAGTGCATCTCTTTCTCACCATGACTAGGGACCTGTTAGTAAAATCTTGGTTCCCGAACGCCAATTCCTCTAAAGATCCGCCGTGTATGTGGTCTTTGCATATTAAATCATACGTAAGAGGATCAACGCCTTACACTCTGAGTGGTGCTGAAGCTTAGAGTAGGGAATAACATTAGTGTGTCGTCTAGTGGTATACAAAGTTAAGAAGTCCAGCCTCAAAATATCCGTCATGTTGTTTAAAACTGAACGTTGATATAACCTAAACTAAACTTGGATATTCTATACATAGTTTTGTAGGAGGCTGATAGGCGGTGAGCCAACGAGTCCATACTCCGAAGCATAAAGCGAAGAAGTCTCTTTCCAACCTTTGAGCGCACCGTTGCGGGAGGGACATTGATTTGCATGCAGGTACTTTATCTAAAACGCTATGAGAACAATCTTTTATTCAATGTTTAGATTGTTGACTGAGAACATTGCTACTTGTTTTGTTGCTAATAAAAAGTAATTGAGTATTCTTTTAAGAATTTAATCTACGAATGCGACATGCAAGTACAATATGTATTTAATTAGTTTTTGAAGCGCTAAAAATTATAATAAATTATTAGGATGATTTGACTTTTGTTAAAGCACTGATCTGTATGAAACAAAACTGTACAAATTTATTTCCACGGCAGAAATTTCAAGATTTTAATGGAAAACTGAAATTATTATCTTATGTTGAGTTACCATTTTCATAAAGGGCATTCACTGCAGATGAATTTCATATTAAAATGGCTGGCAAATGTTATTGAAAAATTAAGTTAATACAGTTTCAATATTTCATGAATAGCAATCTATGAGCTTTAGGTTTTCTTATTTGCTTTTACCATTTATGCAAATTGTTTCAAACTCAAGTTAAACTAGCTACCAAAGTCAAATAAGAGAATAACATTATATGAACTAAATAGCACCCAAAAACATCACCTACAGGAGGCAAGAAGGGAACACAACTCCTTCGAAAATGTTTGTAAAAGTTTAATAAGCCCAGCTAATATTAAATTTATAGAGTTTGAAATAAAAAGTATTCAAAATTACACGAAAATTTGCTTCCAAGATTAGTTCCTCTTTACATGTAGATAAATGAATCCCCTGAAAAGTCCCCAATTTCTCATGTGACTTCAATCCAAATGGTGGATCCAAGATAGCCGCCAAGCCCTTTTGATTTGTTTGATATTTTTTGCTCATATTTAATTTAAAATTACAGAAAAACAGCCATGCTCTGCAAAGATTACTGTTTTGATATATACCATAAAATCAATAAAAAAAATTTAAAATGAGGATAATAAATTTAGTGACATCGAAACCTGAAATTTCTGTGTTCTAAGTTTTAGAAGATCTCATAGTTATATGACATTAACTAATCAAGAAAAAATGCTGTATCATGGGATATTTTTGTCTCTTGTAAGTAATTTCAAAAGTAAATTTTAAAAATATATATTCACTAATAATAAACGAGAGATATTCCACTAGTTCTGGAGTAATGCAGCAGGTTTCTAGCTTCAGGTAAGAAATTGTTAGTGCATGTATTTGATAAACCTTAGGAAAAGTACCAAGAAATATGAATGCAATTCTATAACTTTTATAAACTGCAAGAGAGAAATACATATAGCGAGAAAGTATCAATGCGTTTTATAAAGATTAAAATAAAACAAAACTTATATTTTTCAGCATAATTTATTTATTGCCATAAAAACTTAAATGATGATGAAATGTTGAGATGTAATACAATAATAACGATGATACAAGATCAAAATAAAATTTAGTTTACAATTCCATAAATCAAAAAACTCGTAGTCATTCACATCATCATCACCATTTTGAAACCGCCTTCATAGAAGTAGCTAAGTGCATGGCCTCTTCTAGGCAAGTACAAACTTCGTACAGTGAAGGTCTGCCTTCTGGCACTGGCAGCTTGCGTCACGATCTCTTGTGAAAGTCATTTTTTGCAGCAACAAGATGATAATTGTAGAAGTTCTTCGGAAGCTGCGGGAAAGGCGCTGGGTTCAATCTACTATCCTTCATGAACCATCTCCATTCCAGTAGGATCAGGTTATTCCCAGTCACTGTTGGACTTGAAGATAAACACGAAAGAATGTTATTAAGAAGTTGCTGCACTTGTTGGTGGGATGTTTGGGATTGAATTTTGAAGAAGGTTTAGTGCTTCCTTATTGTAGCGGGTGTATCGTAGTCAAGCAATACGTAACTT
>BGPR01040570.1:0-13910 GCA_013235015.1 Araneus ventricosus | reverse complement strand
AATTTAAATCTAAATTCAGTCTTCTCATTTCAAATAATGAAAAGAAGGATTCTTTTCGAGGGAAGACGGTTGGTCACCTTAATAACAAGACTTTAAGAATACAAAGACTTTATTGATATTCTTTCAAACTTTGGCGCTAGTCGGCTGCGAGCCAGGGGTGACCCAAACGTTTCCCTTTGGGCCCTGCAGCCCATAAGGCCGGTTCAGCACACGAGAATGTGAAAACGAAAAAATAGTCGTATTCCATTTGCGAGAGAGAAAAAAGTGAAAATAGTTCGGAATGCTAACAATGTTCCGACTTGATCAACGTCGGAAAGGTCAACCAGGTTTTCGATTGCATCAAAGAAAAGACCTTCGGGCTCGCAACAAGGAAATTCGTTGGGAGGGATTTCCATAAAGGAAAACGAGTTTTCACGTCACGCGTCACTTCGCAACCTAATGAAAACAGTCGGGAGTATGTTTTATTAAGTTTACCGAAAGCAGAAAAAAGGTGGGGGATTCGATTGGCAAATACAGAACATTTCTCTTCAAAGTAAATAAATAACAGTCACAACCCAACTGTCAACTCTCTGCTTCTGGAAGAAATAGAGGTTTATTTTCTTTTGTCCAAAGAATGTGAGCAAATACTTCTGAATTGTCCTTCTAGTGGTCGAGTAGATTTCAATGCTATTTGCTTGGAGTGCGACTCGAGAGGAACAAACAAACAAAAGACGTAGGCGAAGATATAATTGAACTGCTTTAGATCAGAGGTACCCAACCCAGAGGTACGCGTACACCTAGGGGTACGCGAAGGACCAGTTTGGGGTACGCGAAATCAAAATTGTTAATGGCGGAAACAAGAATGCCGTAAGAGTTATAAAACGTTACAGAATTTTGTTTCTCCAAGTGGAATACTTGCTATTTAATAACTATACCACTTGAACAGTTGATTATTAAGAAGTGTAATGTTTAGCTATCCTCATAAATTAAAACGAAATTATTACAATATTGGTTTCATTTGATTTGGCGTTGAGCTATTACTTTTTTAAAAATGAAACAAAATGTAAAATCAAAAATAAGTTCTGTGAATGTTATTAATTCGAGTCATTTCATTCTTAAGCCCTTAACATTATTGATAAAAACTTCTTTGCATAGACGGAGGGGTTTTTTTGGCGGGGATGATTTGGACATAACAGTAGGGGGTACGTGAAAACGAAAATAATAATCGAGGGGTACGCAAAGGGAAAAAGGTTTGGAACCCATGTTTTAGATCATTGAAATCGACCGTGTTACGACTCGAAGATCTTTTATGGCTTCCAATGCGGATTCTACCATTTAGTATGTCCAAAATTTTAAAGGTGTTTCAAACCTCTAGTCAGAATCATCATTAATCATCCTCTGTCTTTTATATTCATTCGTCTTTCAAAAATTTATTCCTCATTATATAGCAACGTAACATTCATACAAAAAATGTGTTTAATATCATCGCTACGTACTTGTGAATAAACGCACAATGCAAGTAAATAAAACAATGAAAAGTGTTGTAAGATATACTTAAAAACCTTATATACTCGTACCTTAAAAATATAATTACAATTTTATTTAAATTAGATAAAAAAAATCGCAAGGAAATAAAACTGGTATCAATAAAAAGTTAATTTTTTGAATTTAAGTGCTGTAAATCTGTTTTTTCAGCGACAATACGTTTCGAAGTGACTGAGAAAAAAATTTAACATTTCTATTCATTTTTAATTAAAAGTCTGACTAAAATTTTGAAATAACCTTCCTTAGTGAGCATCTATTACCCAAGAAGTAACAACGTGCCAAATGTGGTAGCCCTAGGTTCAAAGGTCTGCCCTGTAGATGGTTTGAACGTTTTCTGCATGACAGAATTTGCAGATTGTATGCGAGCTTATAAACACTGTCATGTTAACAAAACAAAACAAGAGGAGTAGGTGAATTCAGTTGTATATGATCCTATCATTCAGAGGATAACTCAATCTTCTTAAAACATAAACTAATCACTAAGAAAACGAACAGCAGTACAACTGCGTTTTTTGAAACGATGGGGGGAAAACAACGGAAAAGCAGTACAACTGCGTTTTTTGAAACGATGGGGGGAAAACAACGGAAAGATTATTTCAAACAGCATTCGGAAATAATCCAATACTATCTAGGGATACGAGTCCTTCAACGTAAAATTTAAAAGGGCAATTTTCATTTATGCAATTTTTCATTCATTTTAACAAATTTTCGAAAATCCCCTTCCATTAGTGACCAGTAAAGTAGAAGCTAAGTGTTTTTATCGGGCAGAGATAAATACTATTTTCTGATAATTTTTTAAAAAATAACTTCTATTTCTTTTTAGCAGCTAGTGTCTTTTATCTCTATTAATGAAATAAGTTTCCTTAATCTTCGTTTCGATCTTTGACTATCGTTTGATTCAGTCCAAAGTTATTTCAGTCATGGCATAATTTTCATAATTTAGTGGTTCCTTTGTTGGCATTTCGGCCATGCCGGGATTCTGCACAGTCGGAATGCCAACAAATGCCCTTTCAAATGTTATTTTCAACAAAAGGTTTTGAAACTGGTGCATACGCCGACCCTAGACATATCGAGGTCGTTCAGGCAGAAGTCACCAAGCCCAAAGACGTAGTTTTGAGATATAGCCAATATGAAAACCAATTTTTAAGTCCTTATGAAAATTAGTACAAACTAGCTGGTCCCGCACAGAGCATCTGCTCTTCGTTATGAAAAATAGTACAAACTAGCTCATCTCGCACAGAGCATCTGCGCTCCGTTATATGCACACCATGCATTCTCGGCCAAATTGGCTCATTCTTTCTCCTGACGCCTCAGCTAGACAAAATACAGCGCGCCTCAAACTATCGCCAAGAAAGAAGTTCAGCCAAGGTGGCGATTCAGCGCTCCAAGAAAATTCGCCAAGACAAAAAAAAAAAGTGGTGTGTGTGTATAACGGAAAAGTACCCACTATACAATGTTGACAATAATGAGCTCCATGATAATCACCTCAATTTGTGAATTGAACACGATTTCTCCTTCGCTGATTTGAACGTTCTCTGGCTCGCCTAAGCCCATTTGCTTCATTTTAAACTGATCTTTTTAGAATAATTTCATCCAAAGTTTCATTATATTGTAAGAAATATTGTGAACTCTACGTCTTAAACTCATTTTTTGCGAGAAAAGGTTGTTTTACTCCAGATCGATATAGTAGTAGGCTATACTTATGAAGTTATGCCTAACATGGCTACCTGTTTGTTTTGTAAACAAAACGATCGTTGCCAACGGCAAAAAAGAAATTAACCTCTTTTCTGTGTGTGTATATATATATATATTATTTTACAGACTTCTAACTCCTACAGTAGGTTTACTGATGCTTAGATAACTGGTTTATATCATGAAATAATTTATTGGAAGTTCTAATTGGCTGCAATAGTCGTCCGTGAAATGGAATTTTTGTGGATTTAGTGACTTTTGTCTCCCAAAATGTAGACTGCTTTTATGAATTCTTTGAAAGCAGTATTATTAATAATATTGAACTCTTTTTGTTTACAGCCTCAGTTTGATTTATTGTTACACTCACAATATTTGTACATAAAAATATATTATTAAGCATAATTTAACTTTTTTTTCTGGACTTAGTGACTTATTACCTGTTAAATTGTAAACTACGTTTATGATTTCTTTTGAGCCAGTAATAATTATTTAATTGAACTCATTTGTTTACAGCATCAATTTGATTCATTTTTAGAAGTTATAAATTGACAATATTAGCGCATAAAAAGTATTATTAATTATAATTTATGCTAACATTTGAAACTATTACATTGCATTAGCTATTTACATAGAAGTTGCTTTTACTATTAACGTGTTTATCACGTCATAGTAACAAATAATTATCGCAATAGCAGACATGCATTTTTTAATGATAGCTTTATTACTCCAAAACCAACTTCATTCTCTGAATCATTTTCCTGGCTAGGTTCCGGATTTAGATTAGCAGAATTTTTTGAACTTGGCGAGGATTTATACCATGAATGAAATTCCTGTGATATCATTCCCTTTTTACATAGCAGGATCAGGTTATTATATCTCTGTTCAGAGATTAAAAAGGGAAAAATGTAAGCCTTTGGGAATACAGAAATCTTTAAATGTTCCTGACCATAGGCATTGATTGTTGAGTGATTCTCTGAATGATCCTATTTGAAGAATATCGATTCAGGATGTTTTTTTCTCAAAGCAGAAACATTTTACCTTTATCCAATTGACTCAAATACCTTCAGTATCAATTGTTTTATTCCGCAGAAGTATCCAAGAAAAGTTTGGGTGGTCGAGGAAATCACTGAAGCTGTCCAGTTGCCAGTTATAGTCCGAAAAAATTTTAAACAATTCCAGATTTTTTAATTCTATTAAATATATCATATTAATAGTTTTAAGTCGTGCAAATGGCGACCATATGCATGTCCCGAAGGTGGCCCGGATGTCGGGCCACCTTAGGAAACAAATATGGTAATCAATGTAGTAAGGGTAATTTCCAAAATTTCTACTTAAATATCTGAAAAACTTATTACCATTTATTGTTAAATTTATAACAATAAAAATTATATTTTTTATTTAAATTTTGAATGGTAGTTATAGTTTTATTTGCATATCAGAAAAATCTTGCGAAATCTAGAAGAAACTTTTGTTAATTCTTGGCCTAGTTATTGTTATTAGTATAAACATAAAGTATTGACCATTGTAATACTCTTCTGGAAGTAAAAATAGTTTTCCGGGTATTTTTTGCACATTTTAAAATTGATTTCAATATATGGGCCACCTTTGGAACACTATGCGCCAAAGGTGGTCCACCAGCTACAATTTTGAAATTGTATTATAAAAATAATTAAATTTTATTTTACATAGAAAAGTATACTTGATATGTGTTAGAGATAAGTGTAAAAGTTCACAAAAAGAAATTCAGCCACACACACCTAACCAGAAAATTTTGAAAAATCCTCAAAGCTTAACTATGGCCACCCTTGGGTCACCTACCTTCTAGATTTTCTTTTTTCTATTTAAAACGAACGAGTACATACCAACATTGCTTTTCTGCTATATCTATAGATTTGTATTATTTTCAAGGCCTTTTGGACGTACTGGTCATTCGGATGGAGTGACCACCTTGGCTTTGACCCAAAGTGAACACTAGAAGCGGCGCCCACCGTATTTATCGACTTAAAATCAAAAATGAGGCAAACGATCTGTTCTGCATTCTAGAGGAGCGACTCGTTTTGCAACCGATGAGTCAGAGCTCAATCTGAATAGCAATTAGGAGAAAGCCGACGTTTCACGGAATGCACAAATTCCAATCCTTAAGGAAGAAATGGGTTTAAAAGGGCGGTTTCTGCTCAAAGAGAGAAATAATCGAGCTCTTCCGACACGCTTGTTCGAGAACACAGGAATTGATGCGCAATTATGTAAAACAATGACTTTTATTGGGCATTTACGTCACAGAAATGTTTTTAAAGTTTTTACGAAGAAATTAAACAATTTTCCTGTCATCGCTTTTGGAAAAATTTCGTTATTTTTAGTTCAAACACTGCTTAACCAAACGATTTTTTTTTCTTCTTTTCTCTTGGATATGGAAGCAACAAGAAAATGAAAGTTACGAATTCAGAATGAACCTTATGCATGTGACGTCACATCCTCCAACACGTGACCTGCCGGCGGCAGCCATTGGTCAGTCTTAAACAGCTGACTCAGAACTGCTTTTATTTCTGAGTCACTTATAGGCCGATCGTTTTGTTTATTCCTCCACAGCTGTTTTTCTATACTCTCGAAACCAAACGGTGCATAAGGTCCATTTCGCATTAATAAAACGCGAATTTTTATCATTCTGATGAATGTTAACATTTTTATTTTCATCCAATCATTCAAATAGTCCAGCGGCGTATATGAAGTATGAATGGCAAGCAAGACGTGGTATTTCTCCTCCTGCCAAATATCATATTTAACTTTAAAAATGTGAAGTCCCAATGTAATGTTTTGCTTTCATAATGGGTGTATAATAACTGTGATACACATCTATAATTCTGGTGATAAAATCGTATGCTGAATTCCATCCATCTAGCTCTGCCCGCTCACATGCCCATGTACGGATGGATATACTGACAGACTCTCCTTTGGGGATTTTAAACAAAACTTCATAAAAATCTAAAATTTCGATACAAAGGCCACACACCAAGTTCCTGTCTTGTTACATGTTTGAGGTACTGTGTGCAGACATAACGCCACCTGTGCAGCCGTTGCCTATAACACAAGGTTATCTAACCAGTTTGTATAGGCACAAGGTGGATTAAACCGTATTCAGACAGACATTCAACTGTTTTCTCTTTCTCTCTTCAGGGATGTTTAAGACATGGAAATCCATTAAAATATCGAGGCGAGAAAATTAAAACCAGGGTCCGATAATTAAATAGCCAAAGCAGACAACTAGGGTAGGGTGGATCGAAAATTCAAAGCGCGGATAGAATAATCGACGGAGGGTGCAAAAGTGTGTCTTTTATGTGTACTAGCATACATGCAAAATTTTTTACAAATTTGTTTAACTTCTTTCGGTGCCCTAAGACACTTAAATATTTGCACAAAAAAAGGATTTTTATGCAAATTTTGAATTAAAAATGTGTTAAAGAAAGGATTTTACAGGTGAAAACGTATAGGAGAGAATGAAAAATTATTTATTGTTTATTATTAAATGAATAAAATTATTTTTGTTTATATATTATTATTCAGGGATCCACAACTACCTTTTCTTCTTTTTACAATATAACACAATTTTACTTTTTATTTCGAATACAATTCTAAACTACGCCGCAATCTCGACTTTTAATAAACAAAAACACATCGCTAAAGATGAAACTTTGGCAAAAGTGTTCTTTTATTCCTCCCTCCCTTATCGTTTGAATGAGTCAAAATTGCAAAAATGTCAATTTTTAACTATTTTTGGGGCGCTTGGTCCACCAGAAGATATGAATGAATTTAAATAATAATTTAAAAAAAACTTAAACTAATATACCCAAAACGAAACTTTCTTACCCGGCGCTAAAGGGAATTTTGAAAATAATTTTTTATAAATTTCCAAAAAATGTCATTTTTAACTATTTTTGGGCACTTGGGACACTGGAAGATATGAATGGATTTCAATAAAAAATATATATATAAAAACTAATATACCTGAGACACAACTTTCTCACCCCATGCCAAAAGTAATTTCGTAAAAAAAATTGTAAATTCTCATAAAAATTTTTAACTATTTTTGGGGCGCTTGGGGCATCGGAAGATATAAATGGATTTCAATAAAAAAATTAATATAAACTAATATACTTAAGATACAACTTTCTCATCCCGCGCCAATAGTAATCCCCCCCCCCAATTTTTTTCTATACTTTTCGATTCACCCTAGCCTATGGGCCCAACTACATTGAGAGACCACGAAGCTTCGATTATTATTATTATTTTGTACTTTCAAAGCAATTTAATTTTGTACTTTTCTTTAATTTACAAAGGCCCTGCACTCGAATGTATTCCAACTATAAGCAAGTATCGTTTAAATGTTTGAACGTTATTCTAATAAGATTCTTAATTAATTATCTCTTGCAAGTTTTATATTATAATATTTTATAATGTTCCAAAAAATGTTTCTTTGTAATTTAAAAAATGTCAGATCCTATAATTAGATAGCATTTAGATTTTGTTAAAAAAAATTGTCATTTGTTTACTATTTTGTATAAAATTACGTTTAAATTTTGATTTTACATTTTATTATACTCAAGAAACCGAAACCAACGCTCTTGAAAGCGATGCGCATTTAAATGTTTTGTTATTTTAGTTTGTCAAAATTTGTTATTTAAAACTGCTTATATAGTGAGTGTATAGAGTGAGGTTTTTTCAACATCCTCAGCAACGTAGAACTATTCTTACTGTATATTTTATGCAAACGCTAGAACCGTGACTGAGAACAATCTCAACAGTTTCGTGTATTTTTTGATGCACCCGGACAAAGATACACGACTAAGAACTGAACAGCTTTTACTACTATTATTTTATTTTTATCATAGAATGACAAGAACGTAGCAGTTTCATGCGAAAAAGAAAGAGTTTTTTTTTTCTTTCTTTCAAGTATGCATGTTGTTCTTGTGCATTTTATACGTGATCAATTATTGTTTTGTTTTTTGCTTTTTTTTATTTCTCTTTTCTTCATATCGTCAAATTATGTTTAGTATTAACTTATTAATATTAACTTCCTTCTTACTTTTTCCCTTTGTTTTTAAAATTGTCATTTATCTCCATTTTTTTAAAAAAAATTATCGCTCTTTTTTCATTGAAAATGCCATTCAGAATTCATGTACTTCCGTGATTGCAATGTTTGTTAGCGCATTTTTATTTTCATTGTGCATGGAATGCATTTTTTCATCTATGTATATTATCGGAACTTTAAATAATAATAATCTATAATTATTATTATTTTTTTTGCATTCCTTAATAAAGGTGGCATTTAAATACCCCTTCATCCGTTTAGTAGCCATAATGGTTACAGTCACGGGGGTAGGAGGGCGGTGTTCTATATAGAGACTAAATTAAAATCAATACAAAAATATCTGATTTAGGAAGTTGGGGCGCCCCCCCGCGGGGGGGGGAGACTTGCATTGTCCTAGAAGATTTAATCTGGCCCTGGTTAAAACAGCACCTGAAAGCAACTAAGACGAATCCATATCTCATTCTCTTTCAGATTCATATCAACTGTCTGTGAAGAGATTCACGGAGCTCCAGCGTAAAAGTCCAATGATTCCAATAAGTTCTCGAGTAAAAGTCGTTCCAGGTGACTTTTTCTGAAACCTGTTGCTGCGAATCGAGGTATGTATCTTTTAGGCAAGATTGCTTTCCTTCCACCAACCTGTTTTCCAATCGACACTCGTCACGCACACACTTCGCGGCATTCCTTTGTTCGGGATTTTTGCAAGGAAGGGTTGAACGTCAATGAAAGAGAAAGGGGGTCATCCGAGTGCTGACCAGTGGCCGTGCGAAAACCCTATCCCCATTTCCCTCGTGAACCAGTTCGCGAAAATGAAAGAGATCGACTTCAATTAAGGGGAAGAAATTGGGTTCGTGCAATGCCCGGATGTTTTTCTGTTATCTCGATCAGGTTTCCAATGTGTGTATAGCCGAGCGATACATTTATAAATAAATAAATGCACGTCACTGCCTTTCATTGTCTAGTATACAATGAAAAAGTTATGTAACCATCAAGAAATTGGTCATTTTAGTCTCCGAAAAAAAGTGAATAAAGTTGGAAATTAAGTCGGTGTGTGTGGAATAGTCAATTTAAAATCGCAACGAGTTGGAAGGAAGGGTTGGATTCCAGGACGCGGTGCCGTCGCCAAATGTTCCCCAAACTTGAATTTTTTCAATCAATAAGTCGCTTAGCAGGGCTGTCTTAACAGTTTTGAGCGCCATGGCCTACAGTAATTTGGCGCCCCGTCAGGACCGCATCTAAGAATTCGGCGCCTATGGTGAATCGAAAATAATTACTTACCACATCTTAAGTGGGAAACGACTAAACTCGTTTTGAGAGTATTGGATTTTTAAACGAAACTACGCCGTTAACATGTGTTAATACAATAAGGGAGGAAAGTAAGTCACCCGTTTTCTGATTAACGCATTACAATTTTGGAAATCAGCGCGTTTTCTAAAAAGATTTTTGAAAGCTAGCTTTCACCATCCCTTATCGTATACACGATTACTTTTTATCGCTTGCATTATATAAAAGTGTTTTTTTATTATCTTCCATATATTTATTAAATACACTATACAATAATATACTTAATATTTAAAAAATATAATAAAACATATATATACACTTTGTATTTCATTTAACATTTTTAAAATTACTTATTTAACTGACACAAAAATAAGCATTTTAATTTAGAGTATAAGATATACATGTTTATACAACATTACACAAATCGGTAGCCGTCTAGTTACAAGCCTTAATCATATAAAAGGAAAAACTTTCCAAACCCCAAAATTGAAAACTGAAATGAAACAAATCGATATCTTCGCAGTAATGCTTTTACCTTATATTTCTGAATTTTATGAGCAGGATCTAATCCTAAATTTATATCTTAATTGAAGTAAAACCAACATAAATATACCCTAAAAGAGCTAAAACAAAAATGAACTAAAATGCAACTAAACATAAAATTTTAAAACATTTTTCAAAAATATAGATCAAAACCTAGAATATACTAATTATAAATTAAATAATTAATATTGTATGAACCAAGAAAACACTAACCAAATGTACGAAACCAAACTACTGCACTGGGGCCGGCCGGCGCCAGGGAATTAAGTGTTCATCCATACTGAAACAATAACAGAAAGAACCCTTTTGTTTAATTATGATTCGTTCTCTGTTTGAAAATTACATCTGAACACACGCAAGGATTCCATAAGAAAAGAAATGCTTTCATATAATATGTTATTACGGTGAATTGTAATGTCTACAGAACCAATAATCAATACAGTAAAGAGAATAGGCGATATCACAAGTTAATTCTGAAAAAGATTTCATTACGTGGTTTAGCACATCATTTATATAAATTGCCGTTAAATAAAAATAGTTATACATAACAGCGGGATCCTCTAACCTCCACTCCCCCGCTATCTTGAAGACGTTACAAATCTTAATTCATCGCACACGCATTTTTAAATACACCACCGATTCTGTGTCTAGAACAACATCTTACAAGCACGTAAAAATTAAGAAACAAGTTTACTTTCTTGTTTAATGTAAACAGAAGCAATTGTTCCAAAGTTTACTTTCTTGTTCAACGTAAACAGAAGTAATTTCAAATTCCTCTTTGGGCTTTAGAGAACATTCTATGTCAGAGTAAAAGGAATAAATAAAGTAAAATATGCGTTTATTTATTCAAAGAAGTTGCATGCGTTAGTTTCGAGAAATTACTTTTTTTATGTACCCCTTTATTTTTGTTAGGTAATGTAATGCAAGAATATAATGACAACCATTTCATTATATCCTTCCGATATGCATAACAATGCTGTACCATCATTTCCAGGAATCTCCACCATAAATTCAACATAAGTTGGAATACGTAATGTCAGTGCAACCGACAAAAACGCGAGTTTCGACGCACGCAAAATTATCTACGAAAAAACAACTCTTTATTTTTAAACATATTTCGAATTATTAAATATCTGATAGAAACAATTACATAAATAAAAAAATGCATCACAATTTTTAAAAAAATTTGGAAGATTATTTTCAAAACCGATTTAAAAGATATTTATGACTGACAAACAATCTGTTAGGCATTCGTACTTGATAAATCCTGCACTGCGCAGTGGTTCATGATCATTACCATTTGTAACCTTCTCAGTTATTTTCGAATAACTTAATAAATGATTAGTAAAATTATTTATTTAGTACATTTTTGACTTGAAGAAGTAAAGATTTTAAGAAAGAAACTTTAAACAATTAATGCTTTTAATTAACTAATACTAATGAAGCAATCATTGTCCTAATTAATTCATATTAATTAAACAGCTAAAGTTTTAATTCATTCATTTTAACTAATTCATTCATATTCATCTTGCATAAGTTAGTATGAATCGAACACCAGCCACCAGGAGTTCTTTCATCATATTAAGCGATAAAAAACAATCGCTACTTTTAATATGTAAGTGTAAAGGGAAATTCCTTGACCAAAAATATAAAGTGGATATAATGAACCTTTAATAGAGGAAAAAATACCCTGATTTAAAAATTTGGTGAAACAAAAAAACAGGTTTGATTGCAAAAAAAAAAAAACAATTGTAACGTATTAACGGACGACTTCTGAATATATAATCGAAATGGTAATTCTTTGAATTGTAGGTAAGCATTATTTTAGCGATAGTATTTTCGGAAACAATCGCAGAAAGCGCCTAAATTGCAAATTTTAATCGATTAATTTATTTAACATTTCAAAAAAAACTCGCCAGTAGATTCTTTTTCTACCAAAGTATATTTGTTTCACCTGATATCCCAGGTCCGTTTTGTAGAGTGCCACAGACGGAACGCATTAGGTTTATTATGTAGGAGATAATTGTTCACTTAACCGCTTAAGGACATAACCTGAGTTAATCTGTCCTAATGAACCAGGTTTAAAGGCAGACACCAGCAACCAGTCCCTAAATCAGTCCTTAAGCGGTTAAATCCCGTGCCAGAAGGCGCCCAGCTTACCTTATAAGACCTATGCCATCCAGGTCCGACAGTCTGCGCAGTTTCATAAAACATCCTATCGCAAAGTGTTTCCACTCAGTCGATTTCACTGAAGCACAGCTCAAACAAAAGTTTCCAACGCGCACGAGTATCCGTCACGACAGCGCCGAGAAAAAATCGTCTGCAACAGCATCCACAGGTGTGCGGCAGACGAGCGAGATCATTCCCGCTCTTGCTGCAGCGTCTGAATGGCTCTCGCAGAGCAGCATCCGGCAGTGCCTGAAGGAGCGGACCAATGGCAGTCCGGGGAAGGGGTCACGTGGCGCCCGAGATATGCGCTGTGCGCGTTCTCCCGCTCCATATAAAGTAAGTAAAGTATTCCCCGTTCGCGGGGAAAGGTGCACAGGTTCGGTTTGTTTTCCTTCGCGGTGGACACGTAAACCTTGCGGTTTGCAATCGAGATCGCTTTCGAAAACGATTCCGTTCTTCTGGAAGCGACCAGATTTCTCGAACTTTAATTCGCAACATGAGCTGCCAGGGTCAGGAGCGGCCTAAAGGCAATACAAGCTTTGGGACGACCCTTCCAAAATTCAAAAACCATTTTTTTTTTATTGAACTTCATTTAATCTCTATAGAAACAGTTTTTAAGTAACAAATATTAAGACAAACTGAAATAATTAAATATTCTTTTGAAGGAGGTGCAAAGGTTACAGTTCTCTATGGTTGATGTTTTTTCTTTACTCATGCAAAGACCTAATTTTGATTAAACAAAAAAAGTTTGGTGTTATTGTTTATGCGTGTCGGAGTTTTATTGGCGGGTATTCCTTCATTTTTCTTTCAATTCTCTTGGGATATTTCGAGTCACTAGAGGTCAATCTTTTTTTTCCGTTGAAAGTCGGACCACTCACAGAAAAACATCCCTTTATTTGAATCTCTGCCTGAAGAAGACCCTTCAGAAAGTCTGTAAGGCCATATTCTTTGTACTTCTTTTTTTTTAAATTAAACTTAAGGGTTACTTTGTGTTTCACGTCTTAAAAAATTTTTTTTGTCTAATTTTGTATTTCGATTGCAGCTGCATTTTGTACGGTCTGGCTGCATTGTTCTCCTTTAGCTTTTCATTGTTCCCCGGTTTTTTTACCTTTTGTTGCCTTTTGGCTTGCTGTATTTTCTTGATGGGTTGCAATATTCGTAACGAATATATATATATATATATATTTGTAGAATTATTAAAATATTTGAAGAAAGGAAATTAATTAGATAAAGAAAATCGTTTGGCTGAAAAAGAAATCAATTAAAAATATCGTTTGGCATAATTATTTTCTAAAGATTATAAAAATAGTATGGCAACGATATATTTGTCTTTTGCTAACGTTGCCTAGCAACGGAAAAGAATAATGAGGATTTGAACATGGAATTTGATGGAAGTCAGTGATGTAACGTTTGTGATGTAAGCGTATGTGTTTGTTTTACATGTTTGTGCTGTGGGAGACGTCCAATAAACATATTATTTTTGATAAAGAAGACTCTACGATTCTTCGTATTATGCTGAAATACATCAGAGTATATTCATTTTGGGGTCACCTTCAGAAGAGCTGGTTTCAATATTTCGCAAATAAAATATATGTATAAAATTTAAATTTTAAAGTAA
>BGPR01040569.1:0-13911 GCA_013235015.1 Araneus ventricosus | reverse complement strand
TAAAACAGGGACATGTTTCGTACGTAGCCATGCTTTTGTTATCTTCGTCGTATGAGGCCTTGCGTTATCTTGTTGGAAAAGATATCGTTTTCTGCCAAACAATCTCTGCAATTATGGACGTAGATTCACTTCAAGAACACGTATAGGGTCTGGAGCCTTTATCGTGCCCGTACAAAAATGCAAATTGCCAACCCCATTCGCTGCCAAGCAACCCCACACCACCACAGAGTTTGCTTTAAGAACCACGCGGTTGTAACAGAATGGATCGTTTGCCTCATCCTTCTCCCTAATAACCTTTCGGCGAATATTTCCATATGAAACCTCAAATATGGATTCATCTGTCCTCAGTACCTTTTTCCACTGAGATGGAGTCAAGCTGAGTTGAAATTTGGCCCACTCAACACGCCGACGTTTATTCGATGAAGTGAGAGATGGCTTACGTCTCGCTTTTTAGAATGCCTAGTCGCGCCTTTTGATATATCGACGCGTAGATGCTTCGGAAATGGTCTTTACAAAACTTTGTCTAGCCCATGTGACTAGGTCTGCGACTGCCATGTGCCTATTTTTACGAATATGTCGTCGAAATAGGCGTACTTCCCCATCAGACAACGTTAGTGTACGACCGGGAGTCTTTCCTGGACGGCTATTTCCAGTTGTATGAAACGTTTTATAATATTACACACTGTAGATTGTGCCAAGCGGAACGTTCGGCCAATTTGGAGCTGAGATATACCATTTTGGTGCTGTTGTATGATTTGATTGCGTACTGCAAGGTCAGTAGCTCCTCCCCTTGCCATGCTTACGCTTAGCACTGATAACGTTCGCGAATTGCTCGCCCTTTTATGCTGTTTGCTTCCTCTGACGTCACTGACTCAGAATTGTGCGCGAAACGGTTGTAATATTCTCCTTCTTTCTACTGAACGAATTTTATTGCAAAGCGTTGGGATTAAGAATACAAATTTTAGACTAACTTTAGGTTCTTTCCTTGTTTTTTCAGTCGTGACATTTGTACATAGTCTACAACTACATATAACTATGCATTTTACAACGTTTCGATGACCCCGCATTTTTTTAATTTCAGAAATTGACGTTGACGTTGTATAAAAAAATATTAATGAAACTAATATTAAAAATTAAATAATATGGCAACCGCAAAATATAATTGTTTGAATAAAAATCTAGTTAATAAGTTAAATTAAAGAGTTAGTTATTAAACTAAATTAGTTCAAAATTAATTAAGTAATTGAGATATTTATATAATTAAATGACGAAAATTATATCAATAAAACTGGCAACCTAACAACTTCACTAGCGCATTGAATAATTGCTAGTTTTGGAAAATTAGAATAGAACAGAATACCACCAAAATGAAAAGAAAGGATATAAAGATGGTTTTACAAAACAAGAAATTGGTCAATATTATATTGGAATTAAGACCAAAAGAAAAAAAAATATTCTCCGAGAAAATTCAAAGAGACGAACTCAACCGAAATAGCGAAACATTAAATAAAACCAAACTATGACAAACAGTTCGAGCAAAAGATTTTTATGGAAATAATAAATGAATAAAAATCGTTTATTTGCAAGTGAGGAAAAAAATGGAATTAATGAATTTAATTTTTTAAGAAATTCTTACTACATTATTTCTTTGTATTATTCGAAATTATCACATCAAAAATAAATTTTATTCTTTAAATTAATATTTATGAACTATTTTAAGTAATTATTCTCATATAAAACTCAACTAATAAATTATTGATTATTTGAGTTACCATATTGGCAACAAACTCAACGCACCAGAAAACTGGAGAAACATAATGTACTTCGGTCGGCTACGAATATCGAGGCTGCAGCAAATGTAATCCTTTCTCGTCTGTAAAGTTTTTTTGAGTATGATCAAGTATTCCTACCTGGATAGGATCAAATATCCCTACCTGGATAGGACCAAGTATCCATACCTGGATAGGACCAAGTATCCATACCTGGATAGGATCAAGTAACCCTAACTTGACTTTTTCCAAATAATCTAAAGATTGTACCACTTAGAATTAAGATATTGCACAGCATCGTGTATCAAATTATAGCTTGAAGTATGCTTAAAACTCAGAACTATTTTATTTTATCATATCTTCGAGAGCAAACTTCTAGTCCATAGAGGAATGAAAAAAAGCAAAATTTACTTCTGGACCTCCAAAACACATTTACACAAACACACCTTTACGATGGCTTTTCGGTTTGAAATGGATATCCCTCTCCAATAGACCATACGACCAAAGATCAAATAGGGATGCCGCACAAAAATTATCAGTTATCTCGCAATCTGAGAAAACCATGTAGGGTCAAGTATCCCTGAAAAAGCATTGTTGCAAATTGTGTTTAAAATTAATTTTCAAACATTTATTAAAATTTTTTAAAAATCACACCCAAATGAAATTGATATCATTAAAAAGCCAGTGCTTTCAGTTTTAAGAAGGTAAAAAAACAATTTTTTCAAGGTAATATACAGTCGTCCGAAATGTATCTTAACAAATTTAGTATTTAATAACTTCAAAACTATACTAGATAATAACTAACGGTTTTCAACATGTAACGAAGTTAACTCATAAATTTTTTTGTTTTCCAGTAGACGCATATTTGACGAAAAATGTGTACACCACAGTAGAAAGTTCAGTGTGTAGCCTGGTTCATAGAAACAAAGTTCGATACCCAAATGCACTGTTAGCATCTGAAACAGATGGATGACCCACCCCCTATTTATGGCGAACACTACCCGTTTCCATAAATGACGTATACCAAGCCCGAATAGTTGGTCGGGATGCTGGTTGCCTTTACTCTGTCCCAAAATTCCGTTGCACTTGGACATTGGACTTTGTCTCTATGAACCGGGCTACACACTGAGTTTTCTCATGTGGCGTCCACATCTGCGTCTACAGGAAAACAAAAAACTTTACGAGTTAACTTAAGTTGCGTTTGTTATTATGTTATTATCTAGTATAATTTTGAAGTTATTAAAGTCGAAAGTTGTAAAGATCGATTTCGGACACCCTGTGCTTTGAGATGTTGCTTCATTAAATTCTGCATTAATTTGTAATTAGGTAATTAAGAATTTGATTATGATTTTGAAAAATTCCGTCTTAGTGATCACTAACTATGCAAGAGGTAACTATGTGCCAAATTTCATGTGCTTCTGGCCCTAGTGGTAAGGGAGATTTCGTGATGAATGAATCAGTTAGTCAATGGTATTTTCCCTTTAATATTGATATTGATGTTTGGATCAGTAAAACAGCTACCAACGAAATTTTCTAAAAATAATTGTACTGATATTTTTTTACTTTTGCTAATGAAATATCTATAATTCCCACGCATTCGCTAAACAGAAATAAATGAATTCTTTTTTCACTCTACATTTATTCTTATGCTTCAGTAGAATTAGTTGACAATTCAGAATAACAAGAACAAAAAGGGAAAGAAAAAAACGAAGAGGAAGAAGCGAAATTTTGAGGCATTTTTTAAAGGACAGAAATGGATGCCTTTTCTTTACAATTGATTAATGTTGTGATCAATTGCAATAAAATCTCTTTTCACGGAATCTCTTCTTTTTTCCGTATGTTCAACAGGAATTTGAGAGAAATGTGTCCTTAGCACAATTAATCAAGTGAACGGATCTAAAAAAGCTTTGAAATGCAAACAGTCTGGTATTTTTTATTCAAACTGAACGACAAGTTACAATTGTAGAGAGGAAAAGGTTGTTAGTTCTATGACCTTCAAATTTATTTACCTTTTAAAGCAAACATTCAAGAACATTTCAAACAGTTTAAAAAGACTCCACGTTTAAATAAAACAAAGTACATTGTTTGTCGCTCATTTGCTTTCATTATTTTTACTATTTTGGATGGAAAAGTTAACTTCAAAACGTGTAGGAGGCCAAAAAGTAATTGTGTGAATTCGGATTAAAATTTTTAAAATAATGAGCCAATTTTTTCTCATAATAAGTATACAAAGAGAAATAATTGTTGTTTTCAAACTCTTTGTCCTCGAAATTTTGGTGCATCTTCACATTTAGACAAATTTGAGTCCGAAACAAATATTTTGGAACTATGTCTGTCTATCTATTTGTGTATGGAGCGACGTTATATATGTATATATATTTAGAAATATTACATATATATATAGAAAATAAAGTCGAAGCATTTTTGCTTCAGCTATTTCTTTATTTCGTCTTTTTATAGTTGCGAAGAAAATTTCATCTTGACGACTATTTTAGAGCTGTAGAACGAAAACATGATCACCGACCAAAGTGACGTGCCTTAAGCACAGCATCTAAAACAGAAAAAGAGCAGAGTACAGCCCGCATGTGTCTTAAATACTTCTGGGAAAACGGGGGAAGTCCCCATCACTTTACAGCCGATTTAATCCGGCGTTCTTCCAGTTAAGTTAAAGTGGCAATTATTTTTATGCTAAAATTTAAGTATAAATAATAAGTCCATAATTTAAAAAGTTAAGCAGTCTTTTTTTAAAAAATAGGAAAAATCCAAATTTATTACATGCACAAGTCTGTCTGATTGTGAACTCTATAAATCAAAAATGGAAAAAGCTATACGAATGAAATTTTGTACTAAAAGTGTTGAAAAGTGAAAAAAAACCCTTTATGTCTATTTAATTTTTTGACAAATCCGTAAACGGGACGTTTGTCTGTCTGTCTGCCCGTCTGTGAGCATGTAAACACGATGACTCGAACCCTCAGACCACTAGGATGGCCACTAAATAAAATTTGAAATATGGTTTTATCACAGATTTGTAAATCTGTATCAAATTTTGGAATAAATCTGTCAAAGTATTGATTCTTTCTCGATGCTCTTATTCGTTTGTATAAGAAAGTGATAACTCAAAAACACAATAAGCTGGATAACTGAAATTTGGTATATAAACTTGACAATAAAATTGTAGATTTGTTTTAAATTTTGAACCCAAGCAGTCATTGGTAAAAGCTCCAAAAAGAATAATCCGTTTTCTTCTGTGTAGTACGAAGCTAACACGAAACGCGTCATATTAAGTGGGGTTTGTATAGTTAGAATTCACTAATAAATATAAATCTCCATAGAGTTTGTATTTAAAAATGGTTTTATTTCACTTAGCAATATCTTTTTCTTCATTTGCATTCGCGAGTCCGTTTTTGATGATAAAATATTTCGTGATCTCTATTTATAAATTAAAACTTTTTACGTGACCCCATTCTGAACGTAAAAGTAGGTAAACAAAATAGGAAAACGAAGCACTGATTAACAATTAGAAATTAAACTTTAACTAAATATATCTGTTTAGAAATTGTTGGAGATTATCGGTCGTGCCGTAAGGTAACTCAATTTTCTGATTATTCCTGTGCCGCAAAGTGGAAATTTGTTTATCAGTATGACGTCACTTTCTGTATTACGTCATGATGTTGGCGTATATAAAATGCCTGTGTTTTCTCTGTGAATGATTCGATTATGCTTCTCTTTCATTCAATCATGTAATCACTTGTATCAATTGAATCGATCATGTGAAGCGGTGTGTGTATATAATAATTTAGTAGCTTTCTTTCAAGGTTTATCAAGAAGATAAACCCAATAGTAATAAATGCATCTTATTAGAAGAAAAATGGACTCTCTCGTTTCTATGCGTACTTTGTTGTCTCTCTGTTTTCCAACAGAAATTTTGGCTGAGGTATTACAGCTCAAGATGGTTTTCTTTCTAATTTTGGTTGTTAGGAATGAAGAACTTGATGGAAATCTGCAATTGGTTTAGCCGAGAGTAGAACTCGTGATCCTTTGATCACAAAAACAAATAATTACCACTATGCCTCCGCAGATCAACATTCAAATAAATAACGTATATAAGCGTCTTAATTTATGTAATGAGTTTTTCAGCATTTTGTTTCAGCCTTTGGTTCCCTCCAGGAGTGAGTTCCAAGTGTTAAATTACTAACCCGATGTGTCCGATACCTTTAAAGAAAGATAGCTTGCCGCATGCGCACTTGTATGCTAAGATTAGATAGTACACCGTTAGAAACATAAACTGATGACTGAGAATCAATATCCATTTTGTATGCTAAAACTTCTTCAAAGTTAAAAACATTTCGTTATTTTAAATGAAAGACTGAGGCATATTAACTTCTAGAGATTTTTTATAAAAAAAAATTATATGTATGGGAAAGAGCGTTAATTTTTATGTTAACGGAATTAAATCGTGTGATGAAAATAAGATTCTCTTTTAGAGAATTATGTTAAACTAATGCTGGCATTATTAAGCTTAAGAAAATAATACAACTGTCAAACGTTAAAATGAAGTCTATTTGTCTAACTTGAGACAATGTTTTACCTAAGCAGCCAACTTTAAAACAGTTTCGCGTCTTTTTCTTCTTGAAACGGATAGAAAATCAAAATTTTAATTTGATTTCAGCAAATTTCATAATGCAAGGGTAAAAAATCAGTCATATCCAAGAAAGTTTTGTTAACGTTTTTGCTATTGGCGGAAATATGTTCAAACCGCAATGCAAATTCAAATAATGCAAGAAAATTTAGTCAGAGTTAGCTAATTAGAAGGAAAAAATTTTAATTTATGAAATTGAAAAATTAGTTTGTGAAATAAAATAAGATTGAAAGAAGAAAGATGTGAGACTATACTCATGGAATAGCTTAAACGATCTTAGCATAATTAATCAATATTTTAAAAGCGATCATTATTTGATGACTCCAACTTTACTAAAGTATGGACTAGAATGGTAATTTTGCGAAAGCATGCATGTAGAGTATTGCAAAGAAATTAATTTCAATTGGTAAGTTTTCTTTCTTTCTTAGAAAATAATTTTTATGCTTTTTTAATTATTTTTGTTGTGATTAAATATGTAAAGTTAATCATTTTGAAAATTGCCACTAACAAAGTTAAAAATATATTTTTATTATAATTGAATTACAGTAGAACATCAATTATTTGAATTAAATGCAGATTGAATCAATTAGGATATGCGAAATTCGAATGATGGAATAAAACTCAGAAAATAAATTGAAAAAAAAATTAAGTTTAATTTAAGAATTGTATTTAGCAGGCATAAAGTATAGAAAACGGGAAAATTGTGCGAGAATGATATGAGAAATCCAATTTCAAATTTTTGCTCATCACATATATATGAATAAAAACTATAACTTATGCACGAAAATTGGAAAAGTTACGAATTTGCATGGTAATTGCTAATTCGTATAATTAGGGTTTTATTGAAGCTGGTATATATTTTCTCAAGTTGACTTTATAAATTATAGCAAATTTTGTTATACTAAAAACTTACAATTAATTAAGCCTATTAGATTTTGTTAAATTTTTTTCTATTGCTGTGCAAGTTTTTCTCTAATTGAAATTAGTGTTTTGAAATGTATTTAAAGTGCTTGCCATTATATAAATAGCTATATTATCCATGATTAGTGAATATTGTAAATTTTTCATAAATGTGATTGAGTCGTAAATGAATATCTGAAAGGTGTCAATTTTTTAGCATTTGACTTCATCTTGCTCAGTCATAAACTGCAGTCTTGATGCAACACTATAAAAGAAAAGAAAGTTTGTAAAGACCCATCTACTTTAGTGACTACCTTCTTTTCCAGGACTGGGGAAGTGTATAATCAATCGTCTAATGATTATGGAGAATCGGTTGGAAGAAGTAAAAGAAGGTTTTTCTTGATTTTGGCAACATATTTTGCCATCGGTGAAAATCAACAGAATATGAAAGCTCTTCATATGTTATGGCGGTCTGTTTCAGATGCTATCATCATTAGAAAGGAAATGAACAGAAATAAACATATGTGAAACAATGCCCCTATAAATTATCATAAGCGAAGAAAACTCCAATGCTACTAATATTTATAAAATTCTCATTTTCGCATCAAACGGTAATCCACACAAAAAAATATATATAATACATTATAAGTATAAAAGAAGCCATTGCTGTTTCAGATATATTCCCTTTTAGGGACAGAAATAGAACTTTTAATTCTGGTTTAATAATTTTAAAATTTTAATTGCGTAGTGGCTTAGTGAAAATATTTGTAACAATTTTTTATAAACCAAAATTTGTTAATTTTAAAATAGAATTATTTTTTCCTTCCAGACCACTTTTGCTTGTTAACTGACACATCGCCTCACAATGAAGTGTGCAGCACTCTTTTGCAATGAGAAAGGCGCAGGTTTCCGCCGCTTTGGACATCACCATCATCGTCTAAAGATGAAGGGCCTTGGCTTTCGTCACGGACATCGTGGTCATCACCATAAGGGTCACCATGGTTTTCATGGCAAACAACTATTGAAACATTTCCTTAGAGGAAAACATCATGGCGAAATTGAAGAAAGCCACTGTAAACCCCATGGTGGACGTCAGTTCGATCACTTTCATGGTGAGAACCATCACGGCCATCAAGATGAAGGTCACCACGGCCATCATGATGAAGGTCATCATGGCTTTTGCGAAAAATTCAAGCACAGATTTCATGGTAAATTCGGGCTTGGTCTGCATGGAAAATTCAAACAGCTTCAACACGGATGGTGGAGGCATGACCACTGCCACTCACATGACGAAAAAAGACAACATGAGGAACAGCAACAAGTCAATGATCAAGAGCAGCAGCCTGATTAAGAACAACCTATTGAAGAGGTACTCCTTTCGGGCACAGAAGACGAGCAGCAACCTGAAAAAGAGCAGTCTATTGAAGAAATGCTCCTTTCTGAGCCAGAAAAGGAGCAAGAGCATCATGAATGAAATTATTACAGTGCAATGATTAATAGTAGTTTTTACAGTAGAATGGTACAATGTGAACTTTATGTTGCTGATGGATAGGCTACTGTCTTCTCCAAATTATTGAAATGTATTTGGCGTGTGCTTTATATTAATAAATATTTTGAACAGCATATGTGTTTTGTTTGACTTTTCTTCAACCAAAATCTATTTAGTAGAATTCAAATGTATATTAAATATTAAAAATAAGAATTCATCTTAGTTCGAATATTTATAAACTTTATATTTAACAATACTGGATATTAAATGATGAATCAATTTTAAATAACACAAGAATTATTTTAAATTTAATTTTTTTAAATTATAAAAATTTAATTAAAGAATTCATACTTCTGTTGTTCAAATGATGGAAACTGATCGTAGAATATCAAATGAAAATATATCATGATTAACTTGACTTTTTCAATACTCATTTCTTAGATTTTTTCAAATTGAATAATTTACTAAGATAAATTACTTACCTTGGAATTTATTTACTGGGAATAAAATTCTCTAAAAATTCATTACCGAAAAAAATAATGAAATAACAGGATTTAGTACATTAATTTGTCAAATTTATATGTTTTTGGAGTAATATTTTTCTTGGAGTAACTTTTAATGTATTACATTGGAGTAATTAACAGTATAAAAATATTTTCTGCTTTTGAGCAATTAACAGACAATATGCAAGCTATCAATAAGTGATATTCTATAAAAGGCTTTAAATGCATTTTATGAATTTACATTGAACTCGGCAAAACAATGAAATTCAACAATTAAATTAGGCATAAAATTCATTATCATTAAAAATTGTCTCTGTATCTATAATTGAAATTCGTATGTTCATTAAAAAATTGTCACGATTTTATTTCATGTTCATTGTTAAAAAACAATTGTCTGTTGTGATTTGAGAAAGGAAAAATTTATGGAAATCAATACAGCAATTATAAAAATATTCGGATTCGTAGATTCGGTAATAATGGAAAATAACTAGGTTGTTTCATAACTATATTAATAGATAGACAACCCCCATGATATTTTGCAACGTAAAACGGAGTACTAAAACATACAGGCAATTCGCTGAAAAAAATTTCTTACAAAGTAATGAAAATAATATCTGTCGCTTTAAGATTATCTTTTCTGGTGATACTTCGTTTTCTCTAATACTTCTTCCCTGTACTTGTCAAAATAAAATTTGTAAATCGCAAAAAGTGATTAATTAAATAGCAATCATCGCTTTATTAGACACTAGCAGCCTTCGGCGACCAGCTGGTTCGCCCGTTTAAATTAGTTTTTATTTTTTATTTTCTATTAATTATAGCATTACCCGTCGCAGTTTCAGCGGCGATAACTCAGCAAAGATGAACAAAAAACTGAATATTTTATTGTATTTGACATATAGTAAAATATTTAAAGACGTAAAATTTCTGTATGATGCATCGCAGCTAACGAAACTTTCAAACTGAGTTTCAAAGAACTTTCACTCAATTCATCTATTACTCATCGGTAGAATGATTAACGCTGAATATGGTCGGGTCCGTGTGAACCAGTGGGTACAAAAAGTGAGGCGGCAAAAAATTCATAGACATAGAGGTTGACAATAAAATTTAAAAATTAGTTTTTCCCGAACACTATTGCCTTTCTGGAATTTCTAGTTTCTAATATCCAATTTGATGAGTTATCACTTGTGGAAATTCAAGTTTGGCGGCAGTACTATAATCTTAAGCCTAACCAAAATTTTAATCAAAAATTAACTATAATGGAATATACAAAAATTTGAAAACGTTTCTATGCCTCATAATTGTAAAATGGCAGGAAAGCACGAGATTAAATGCTTGAAGAAACGACGAAAATCATTTCAGTGTACCTCACACAGAATAAAACAAACAAACCTGAAATCAAATAGCTGTTGCCACGCTTTATACAAATACTAATTTGAAGGAGGTGCGATAAAAGATTTCAGAAATGCATTGAATACTAAAGTGAAAATTCATAAATTTCCCAAGAAAACAATTTATACTATAACAACCGTAACAATTTCAAAAGCGCGCGAATAAAACATTTGCTGAAATAATGAGATGGTTCGAATTTTATTTACAACAATAAAAACGTTGTTACAATTCATGTTTTAAAATATTTTGAAACATTAATTAAAATTGAACAAAATGACGTATGGAAATAAGATTGGTGCCATTGAGAAGCTAATTTTTTTTAATCTTTAAGATGATGTAAAATTTTTTTTTTTGCGATTATAGGATCCGAAGTTATTCCGGAAAAATGTTAAAGTTTAAAATAATTTTTAAATAATTTAAATTCTAATTAGAATTTGGAAAAATCCTTTCTTAGTGAGCATTCTCCAAGAAGCAACCGCCTGCCATATTCTAGTTCTTCAGTTTCTAGTCCCAGCGGTTTGGGAGATTTCGTAATGAGTGAGTCAGTGAGTCATGGTATTTGTCAATTATATATAAATATAAAAAATATTTCCACCCACAATTAAATTTACTTCACATTACTTCTATTCAAATGAAAATATAGTATTAAATACTAACAAAAAATTAAGGAATAATGAATTGACACAGTTATACAATTTTAAATCAACGTTACAATACGCTACACGTAATGAGGTACGATACATTGAAATTAAATAAAATAGTAAAAAAATGGTTTCAACAATGTTGAATAGAATTAAAATTCACTTTCTATGTGTTTTATAATAATTTTATAAATGATTATATATTGCTTGAAAAATTTATATGTGTTACCGCTAAAGCATATAATTCAGTTAATCATAGATTAATTAGATATTCAACTAGGTAATTCATGAAATACCTAGTTATTCTATGAAATAACGGATTCCACGCTTTAACTGTAACATACACTGGATGCAATTTGATTATTTCCATCACAGAATCATCAATGATTAGCAATCAGTACGAAGTTTATGAACAAAAAATATGGAACTTCTAAGAAAAATTTTTCACGGAAAAACTCATAAAGTGACAGAATAATTGTAGTTATGAATTATAGTCAGATGACGAGAACGACCCCTTTTCTGGCACAAACTTCCACATTATGTCATCGGGATAACTTTGGGGCTAACGTACAACACTGCGGGTACACATTTTCACTCCAGCAATAATTCATTTCTTGCTGACTAGTCTCTTATGTTGATTATAGTGATTTCTATATCCTTTGACGGATTTGGTACAAAAATTGACTTAGAACTACAATTTTAGATATAAAACAACATGCCGAATTTCATACATCTAGCTCATAGCGTTTTCCAGTTATCGTACTCACATAAGCATGGACCGACAAACTTCACAACCACGAAAGCACTAAAAGCACTATCTTCCATAGGAAAAAAAGCCTTACCATTTTTAAAATATGAAAGCGGAAAAAAACCTAACATGGAGAAAAGGCCGTTTAAAGTTCTAACTTGCGAATATACTTCATATGCCATCATAAATGAAAATTTAAATAACTTCTGAAACATTAAAGTTACAACTTTGAAATTTTGAGTAGAAGGGTAAGATCAACGAAATAAGGCAATAAAATAAATATATATACATTGGCGATTTTTAGAAACCATTTCCCCTTAATATAGAGAAATTTCGTATACAATAGAATGAAATTTTCAATTAAAATTCATTTCTGTACAATATTAAACAATGGGTGCCGATCCGAATTGGTTTGAGGCTGCAATGAACCCGAGGTGAAATCTTCCCTTCAAGACTGGCAGATTTCGCGCTTGAGACTCGGTTCCACTGTGGATCCGGATACTACGCACATTGTGTCTTTGAGTCGTAATCTCATGTTTAGTTGAAAAGCATATAATTCATGTTTATGTGAATAATTTCTTAAACAACCACATATAAAATATTCTTAAGATTTCAGAGATTTCATTAAATTCAATAAAGATCCAATTATTCAATTTAAAAGCTAATTTTAAGACTTCAAAACTATTTGATCAAAATAGCCAAACACTTAGAGAGTTAAATCGCCAGCACGCCACCGTACTGATGTAGCGGGAAAATGTGGAGATGGTTGCTTCCTCAGATGTTAACCTCATCATCTGACCATGGTTCAAAATAACGAGGTCCGATCAAAATAGTTCTCGTGTAGTTTCCAAACAGGACATTAATTTAACTAAACCCGAGTGTTGTCATAAAAAAATGACGGGAAGTTGTCTTTTACAAACAACCGCTGATGTTAAAGGCGTAGGACTACTTTACTCACGTAACTCTTTTCCGATTTTCAAATATTTTTTTGTAACTTCTGCTGTTACCCTTTATCTCTAAAATAAGACATTAGTCATATTATGTAGAGATATAGAGGATCGCGTCAACAATTCATGCGTATTTTTGCCCAACTTTGCTACTCAGTAGTCGCTGAACTACAATTTCTATTTTCAATTTTTTGTTGTAACTTCTGTTGTTACACTTTATCTCTAAAATAAGACATTAGTTATGTTTTTAACATATGTAGCTACCGAGATATAGGGATCTCCCATACAACGTTTTTCTGTGACGTTCTGGCGCGTGAATCAAATTCCTTCCTGAAACCACAATGGGAGGAACGTAGTTAAAGGTTAAAACCAATAGTTTGTTGTAATGAGGAGACAGTGTGAAAACTTTGTATAGAAAGATTTTTTAGTTAAGAAATGCCACTATATTTTTGCTGCATAATTATTTTAAATTAGTTTTCTTTGCCTATTTTCTGCTTCATGTGTTTTCTATTTGCTTCCCAACTTTTATTTCGCGAAAATTATTCCTTCCTGTAAAGAAATATGAAAAATAAGCATCAGAAACTCTGTCCTAGCATCTGAAAAATTCTTAATCAATATGTTAGCGTCATAAACCTATCACTTTAACGCTTAACTGGTTATCAATTTGTCACTGAGACTGAAAGTTAAAAAAGGTAGAATGCCCCCCCCTTTAAATCCCCCCTTTAAAAATGAAAAAAAAAGAGAAATCCGAAGAAAAGTTAACGTAACACGTGATGAAGATGATGCATAACTCTTAATGATAGTTCTTGCGGACAAAGATTTCTTTTACAAAGGTCGAATGGCAACTATCGGAGAGTTCTAGACAGTTAGTTTCAACACAAAGATA
>BGPR01040568.1:0-13911 GCA_013235015.1 Araneus ventricosus | reverse complement strand
CAAGTTAAATCACAGTAGACGTTGGTTTTAATTTGATTTTGGAATTGACCCTTTAACAATCAAATTGCGTCCCCCCCCCCTTCTCCTGTGGAATATAGGCCCCACGTTGGGAAACACTGTGTTAGAGTCAAATTTGATATCTCAATATTACTGTGGATTGTAAGATATTTATTTTGCAATGGAGGCGAGGGGATTAAAAAAAGTAGGGGGGGGGCAAAAAATTTACAAACATCTAAAATTACCTGGGAGAAGAGAGGTAGATAACAAAATTTAAAAATTTAACTACAAACTTAGCTAACTTTCCCGAAAAATATTGTTTTTAAACCCCTTAACATACAATGACGACTCTGACACGCGCATCGAATTACAGAATTTTTGTTATTTAAAACCATATTTAAGTCAACGTAGTAATTAATTTTAAATACAAAATCTCCTGGAAACGCTTAAATGTATCAAGTATCTTTTACCATTGTACTGTATTGCAAGATGAATTAACACACTTTTGATAAAAAAACACTTTTATTTTAACATAATTTTCTCCTAAAAATCGTTCATTCGCTGGAACTATATACATCAGTCGTTACATTTCAGTCTCTCTACAATACCATCTTTTTCCTTAAAAAAAAGCTAACATCTTTTAACGTAAGACAAATATCGTACTGCCACACCAAAAAGTTTTAGAAAGAAAACTTAAAAAATAACTAATTTTTTTTTGTAACGAATATCACACCATCTTAAGGGGACATAAGATTCTTAAACCTCTAAAAAATGGTGGTACTGTCAAATTCGATATATTATATCTCTGAAACAATGCGATTCACAAACTCATTTTCTTTTTCTCAAAAATATCTGTTCTTTCTCTTATAGTACACACATTTTCAAATCTTCATATTGGTATGTATTTATTTGAGAGAGTAATAAATATGGGTATAATTTTTGTAGAAAAAAATGAGATAGTCACCTTGCGCGCATGATTACGGATAAAATATTGGTCTAAACACAATATTTTGGGTATCCAAGTAATCCAAACAGCCTGTTTAAAAAACTAAACCACAATTTATTAACATTTAAATTTCATCTCTATTTTTTATACCAATTTAAAATAAAAATGTTAACAATAGTTAAAATTTCAACTTTTCTAGTCATCCCCCCCCCCCAAAAAAAAAAAAAACTTCTTTGGAGAAATATGTACAAAAATGTGTTTCAATTTGTAGAACATAAATGTGGTACAATTTGTAGAACATATCAAAATACATATTCGCTAAACATTTTATGTGAAAATATTCAATAGCTCTTGAGATTTTGTGCAGGCAATATAAAAAAACACATTTTGATATATAGTAGCGCTTTAAAGATATGACCATATTCAATGTTTCCGTTGAATAGCTGGTCCATTTTCCTTCACAACTTTCATAATTATGGAATTTTTTTAACCCGGGTTGTTTTAAATTTTTCAAAAAAGATAGGGAAATAATATATATATTTTTTCATAAAATCGAAACTTTTGGAGATTAACAGTTGTATGTCACCTTAAATGGATTGAAATAATAAAAAAATATCCCAAATGGGTGGTGGCGTCCAATTAAGAGGTTAAATAAAATCATATTTCAAGGGGTTAATGATTCTTAGTTTTAGGCAGCAAATGAAAAATTTAAATTTAATAAAAATTTAATTTTCCCAGCAAAAAGTAACGCCTCCGACTCGCCGCCACTGTTATTTTATTATCTATACTTATAAAAGGCAATGTTTGCTTGTTTGTATGCGATGTCCAGACGAATCTGGCACACAGGTAGTCGTAATGGTGGCTCAATGCACCTCGAAGCCGGAATTTTAAAATTTAATCTAGAAATTTTTTTATTTGTGTTGATTTGGGTCATTTTTGGCACTAATTTCTCAATAGAATGGTTTCGGATAATTGTACGACAAAAATAGATGCACCATCGGAAAGAGCACGCGATTTCCGTTCTAATGAAGTTAATTTTGAATTTCTAACGTAATTTGCTGAATTTTGAGAATTTTTTTTAAAATAGCCAGTTTTGCCATCGCAATGTTATTTTTGTTTTTAAATTTGTTGCATCCGATTTTCTAATAACACTATCATTTTCATTTTTTCAGCTTATAACTAGAATGGTTCTGTCGGATTTAAAACAAGAACGGTTAAAATATCTTCTAACTTTTTTTTAATTAATTGTTTCCTGGGAGTTGAAAGTTATTATTCTTGAGCGAGTTTTCTCCCGTTTTCCTTCCATTCTTCGGAATCAAGGTCGCGGTGTTCTATTCCCAGCATGCCTTTCGTCGAAACCACGTGGCGTAATAATCCCTTCGCTTTCAGAGAGATTTTGCAGTGTCGCGTCGAGAGATCATGCTTTTAATTTGTTTGTGTTTATACAGGGTGTCCAGAAAAGGACTCCCTGATTTCAAAATTAAATATCTCGAAAACAAAGATCGATAGAGGAATGCAGTAAACGGTATGTTTATTGTGAAAGCTGTAAGAATTTTATACAGCAGTTTGAAATAATAGTTACAAAAGCTGCAAATAGATGGGGCTGTAATCGCTATACGGAATGCCTAGTATAAATAGTGATCGGAAGCCCAGAGCGATCAGTTCCACTATTGAAGCGTGAAAGGAGGTTAGCGTACCGAAGGAAGAGATTAAAACCATGTACTCCATTGAACAACTCGTTTTTCTGGTGCTAGAGTACCACAGGTTAAAAGAGAGTCCTACGGCAACAAGGCGCAGTTTTCAAGCACAATTTAATGTTCCAAAAGGACCCGATGCGAAAACCATTCGTACGCTCTTCGCCAAATTTCAACGAACAGGCAGCGTAACTGATGATCTAGTGGGGAATGTTGGCCGCCAGCAAACTGCAGTTACGCCTGAAAATGTCGCCACAGTTTCTGGAATTATTCAGCAAAATCCAATGTCATCCGTCCGTAGAATTGCATCTGAGACTGGTTTGAAGCGTTCCAGCACGCAGAAAATACTGAGAAAGAGCCTACACATGTTTCCATTCAAAATTCAAACTCACCAGGCCATACCCGTACGAGCTGTGCAACAAAGGGTTGACTTTGCTAATCAGATGCTCACAATGATTGATAGTGAAGGATTTGATGTTGGCTGCATCTGGTTTACAGATGAAGCACACTTCCACCTGAATGGATTCGTGAATAAACAGAACTGGCGATTTTGGGGTTCCGAAAATCCATATTGGTGTGAAGCGAAACCCCTGTATTCTCCTAAAGTTACTGTGTGGGCTGCAGTATGCAGCAGAGGCATTATTGGCTCTTTTTTCATTCGAGAAACGGTCACTAGTGAACGTTACGTTGCAATTTTGGAACAATTTGTCGCCACACAGCAAGTGTTAGAGGATCGACCACGTACTGAATGGTTTATGCAAGATGGAGCCCGACCACATCGTACCGAACAAGTGTTTCGCTTTCTTGATGAATACTTCGGGAATCGAGTCATTGCTTTAGAATATCCCAAATTTACTGGTGCAGGCATGGATTGGCCTCCATATTCGCCGGATTTGACTCCCTGTGACTATTTTTTGTGGGGCACATTGAAAGACATTGTCTACCCGAAGCATCCCGCCACCCTGGACGAGCTTGAATCGGCGATCTGTGTGGCATGTGAATCCATTTCTGTTGAGACACTACGAAATGTGATGGCAAATTTCATTCTTCGTTTGCGCCACCTCTGTTGTGCCAATGGTGAACATTTTGAAAACATTGTGATGTGATTTTTTGCAAAGAATATTTTCATACGATTATTTCATTTATGTATGCTGATATGAGCTGTACAGCGTACAGCGCCATCTGTTAGCAGCTTTTGTAACTATTATTTCAAACTGCTGTATAAAATTCTTACAGCTTTCACAATAAACATACCGTTTACTGCATTCCTCTATCGATCTTTGTTTTCGAGATATTTAATTTTGAAATCAGGGAGTCCTTTTCTGGACACCCTGTACTTTTTGAAAGCTGATATCTTTAGCTGCGTGTTCTTTCGCTGAAACTGAAAAAGTAAATGGAATATGACCTCAAGGAGTATTTACATAATGTGACTTCAAAGTTTAAACCTGAAGTTGAAGATTGTCGGCTTTTTTTTTAAAAATGTTGAAATTCATGATGTTACAGGCAACGCCGTGAAGGTCCTGCTAGTAATAAATATTCGTGCCATCCATTATTCGATGGACTAAAGAATCCAACACCAGAAACAGGACGGCATTTCTTCTGTTCATTTAGATTCAGAGTAAATACGGCCGCAAAGATGGAAACATATCTGCGATATTCGTATTTTAAATCCATGATGCCGTTTCCGTGATCTGGAAGAAACCGGATACCGTAAGAAAAGAATGCGATATCCTAGAAGTTGCCTCGAGCTCCAGATCCAACGCAAAATAGAAACGGGATCCGCTACATCAAATGCTTACAAATAACTCAAGTGAGTGGAATTTCAGAAGCTGCCAGAGATGGTGAAAACGATCGGATGACTCCTATAACTCATGCTGGGTGGAGAAGAGAGTAAATGAATTCGATACTTGTAAAAGATGACTGATGGAACAATATTAAAGGAATGAGATAATCGGTAAATATCGTGTAATTTTTCAGTAAAGTAAAACTTCGATTAACCGTCAAAAGTGCATCTTTACTAACATAAAAGATGAGGAGTCGAATAAATATGTATAAGAATTATTGTAGCGTCGCAGGATTCTTAAACTTGCAACACATCGATTTTTCCTTCCTGAGCTCAAATAAAAACTAATTGTAGTGCCAAGTGTTGTAAACGTAGTCGTAATCGCAGATTTTAATCTTTTTTTTACTTTCTCATACACGAAGTATACAAAGAGAAAGTATTGTAATCGTCAAAAAAATTCGAACTCGAGATTTCGACGAATCTCCACGTTTTAGACCTCCCTGAATCCGAAAAACACAATTTTAGAATTATGTCTGTCTGTGAACTCGATAACTCGAAAACTATTAGAGCAACGGGGATGAAATTTGGTATGTGGTATTTATACATAATTTGTAGGTTTCTGTAACACTTTGGACAAAATCCGTCGGCGGGAAGTCTGCGTGTCTGTCTGTCCGCGGTCATGCGTGCACTATAACTCAAAAACTTGAATAGCTAGATGGATAAAAATTGGTACACAGTTTTATCGTCATGAATGTAGATCCGTATAAAATTTTGGACCAAATCCGTGAAAGGACTGACTGTCTGTCGGTCTGTATAATCGCATACTTGTTCACTTTTGAAAACGAACTCCATGCGCATGCGTAATGGTTGCAATGCCTGTGCACGTGGAAGGATTACGCCACTTTGTCCTTGAGACGGTAAGAATGTTAAATCGGTTCGCATTTAATCGCTACGCAGCTCTTTGAATTTGATTCTTCACCTAAATATTTTACAATCACTATAATCTACAATGAAAAACCTTCTGATAGCCATTGGATTCTGGGTTACAGTAGGTTCGAATTTTTTTATCCACGCGGGGGGGAGGGAAACAACACCTTTTTGGGAAAGTATACGAAAACGTTTAGCGGAGACCACTCCCTCTGGTTATTCAGACGCACAACATTGAGTATAAACGAACAAAAGCACAATTATTTACAAGGAAACAGAATATTTACATTCAAAGGCATAGCAAAATGATTCGCAGTTGAAATTCCTTCTTTTAAATATTAGACTAAACAGAAAACTAGTTGCCATAACCTTAACTAATTTACCAAACGATAAAACATGATCGAATAAACTAAAACTTGAAGTGGATAATATAACGGCAGTGGCAACATCCTCCCACCTTTTGTATTGCGGGCAAACTTACTCACGAGCAATACAAAATGTCACTAAAAGTAAAGTGAATTACAAATAGAAAATGTTATTCTAAAGACATAGAAAATTAAAGTCATTAGTACAGTCTATAAGTGCATTCCTTTCACAGGAACTATTCTTCGATCACAACGTGTTTTCTTTACAGTCTTCGATTGTCCTTTCTAATGTGTATCAGCTTATGAAGAATGCTCGTTCGAATTAGTGTGCAGAAGGTTAACGTCATCTTTTTTCTACACAAAAGATCTGGCGAAAGGACTAGATTTTACATCAGACAACTCAAGATCTTCTCAGTCTTTTACGCTACAGTTAACAGGTGATTGGTATACGGGATGGGGAGAAGGTTGTGGCAACGAATAGATGCCGATTTTTTCACTTTTCTATACGTAATATGAATATTGCAAGGAAGAAATCATACGCCACATTTTCAAAGTGCATTTAAAAGCATTGAAATATTGAAAAATGTCTTCGTTTACCGTTATAACAATGGAGAAAAGCAATTTTAAGGATATAAATTCCGTTCAAACTGATATCATTAGAATCCAAAATCAAATGACACGACCGTCATAAAAATGACAATGGAGAAAAACAATTTTAAGGATGTAAATTCCGATCAAATTGATATCATTAGAATCCAAAATCAAATGTCACGACGGACTAACTTAAGAAAACTAACAAAATTTTTTCGAGGTAATATTAAAATTTGAGCATTCGAGGTAATATTAAAATTTGAGCATTCGTGGTAATTTTAAAATTTCAGCATTGCCTCGGAAACTTCCCCAAAGGGCAAGATAAACCAAAAGAGATTATTTACTATAAAGGTAAACATTTTAGTTTATATCTCTTATAAAAAACAGAACTAAAACATTGCAATATATCCACTAATGAGAAGTAAATTTTATTTTTATATATATTCTGTGATAAAAAAAAATTCCAAGAGAGAAGAAATGCCTGCTCACAAATATTAAGATATATTTCAAAAATGAATGTCAAAGATAAAAATATAGTTTTGTTGTTATTATTATTATTATAAAACAAGAATATCAGAAAAACCAATGACCAAATGTAATCCTTATCTTCTTGTTTAATAAAAAAAATCAAATGCTTCTTTTTTCATCGCTTATTTTCCTTTTTCAAATATCCCTAATTTTTATGAGCAGTGTATGTCTATATGGTTACTCAAGAAGAATTATTCTTATAACAATTATGCAATTAGCACTCAGTTTTACTCAGCTATTTAGAAGGTGGAATTATTGAAGATATAAAATATTTTACAATTTATTAATATTTTAGGACATTATAAGCGTAATAATAGATACTAAGGTTGACTTATACCAATAAAAAGTAGACCTATTAACATATAAAATAATTATGCATAGGCATATTAAAAAGTAGAGCTATTGTTTAGCAACGGATTCGGAAACCCTCCGCGCTTTTGCGCATGCGCCGGGCGGAGTTATTTTCACCAAAATAGGGGGAAAGTGAAGAATGGAAAGGAGTTGTTTGCATTTTACTGAGCGTGATCTAACAAAGAACTCCGGAAATGCGCTCATATGGGACTCATTGCCTGACACCCCTGGTGAAAAATCGTCCAAAAGTGGTAGTCTCGGAATCCGTTGCTGAACAGTATTCCACTTTATTTCACGACAGTTTATGGCAGTTTGATCCAAGATTAAATGGGAGGTCGCTCTCATTAATATGAATTTTTGGAGCAGCCCCTTGAGTGCCGTACTGAAAAAGTTTCACTATATAAATAAAATTTGTAAGAGGAACATTAAATTATCGAAAATGTAAAGTATTCTTTTAAATTAAAAAAATATGACGTTTACAAGTTATTACCAAGCATTTTTTTTATTATAAAAGGATATTCGAAATATCAAAAGTCTTTTTACAAGAAAAATAATATAATTCTCTCATTATATTTTGATGCGAAGAGAAAAGAAACTTCTATAAACCTTTAAATGAACCCAAATCGATCAAAAAAATATTTGTTTTAGCTCAAATACAGGCATTATTTTTTTTTAAAAAAGCAAACTAAGGAATTTTATTACTTGAATGATGAGATAAAAGAACAGAAACTTTGGACAAAAATCGACAACAGAACAAAATAAGATTACATAAGCTCACTGGCCCTTCTGTGGTTATTATCTAGGACTTGAAATATCTTTTGTCTTTTTCCTTTTTTATCGTAAAGAGCTCGTTTGAAGGAGATGAACTTACCTTTTCCTTTGAAAATTTAACGATTGTCTTAGACTTTAGTCTTTGAAAGATATAAAATAAATGCTTCTGGATTTTCTCCTGCAATGTTACTTTTTTGTTTCGAAATAAAGTTTAAACGTCGAATTCGTATTTAATACGAGGGTCATCCAGAAAATAAAGACCGTTTAGTTACACAAAATGAAAAACACAATATTTATTGGAAAAATCCATTCTTTTACATACCGGAAACTTCCTTCACTTCTGTACATAATCACCTCCTACATTTAAACATTCGTCATATCTGTTCACGAGCTTCAGAATTTCCATGTTATACCCTTCTGCTGCCAATTGTTCACTGCATTCAAACAAAAGACCGCTCGCGCATGTCCGCCGCGCAACTCACTCCTCTTTTTGATCACCCGTCCTATAGTTCGGACCTTGCTCCTAGCGATTTCCATCTTTTCCTTAAGCTGAAAGAGTTTCTGGGCCGTAAACGTTCTGGAAGTGATGAAATTGGTGGAAGTGTGATGACCACCTGGCTTATTGAACTGGCGGCAGAAGAGAATGGCGTGGGAATTCTGAAGCTCGTGGACGGATACGACAAATGTTTAAATGTAGGAAGTGATTATGTACAGAAGTCAAGGAAGTTTCCGGTATGTAAAAGAATTGTTTTTTCTAATAAATATTGTGTTTTTCATTTTGTATAAGTAAACGATCTTTATTTTCTGGATGACTCTCGTAATTGATTTGTTATACCAAAAACTCCCATTAGGATTTTCATACTTTGTTTTAGGCAGAAAGATTAGTTCAATTAATAAATGATGAAAAAATAAAGATACCAGAATGCATTCCATTTTTTAAAAACACCTGTAAAATCTGGCGAAATTTTTTTATTCATCAACCAGTAAAAAATAATAATAACGGGGGTTTCTCCCCTCCATTGTCTCGTATGCTTCCACAATAAGCCGCGTTTTGTGTTTAACTTCGTACTAAAGTGAAGAAAATACGGGATGCATATTGGACCTCTTACAGCTGATCGATTGGGCGCAAAATCTGTTAAAAATCTACCATTCGATTGTTAGAAATTACATGCCAACTTTTATTTATCTAACTTGATGCGCGTTTAAATTATCGCACTCGCATATCGACGAATAGACAGACCGATACGACAGATATTATTACAAACCTATAATGTCGCTTCCCAGCAATGTTAGCCATATGGTTGGAAAGAGACATTTGCAGAGGTTTTATCGGATGCCGGGAGGAGGCGTAGACAATACCCCTTCACCTTGGCGACTAAATAAAGGTCCTCGAAAATACTAGAATTATCGTCCTATCTCTATTCGGAACAGAGATATAGAGAATCTACTTGACGATTCTATATGATGTATTGGAAAAGATATAAAAACCCGGAGGTGCTGAGACGGGTGAATGTGTTGGAGTGTGTTTGAATGTCTTAGAATCTCTTTGGAGTTTTGTTGGCTTTGCGAGTTAGTCAGCTGTTAAACGCTGAGCGCTATTGTTCATGCTATTATTGTTATTATTAGGGATTTTCTGTCTGCTTGTGTTGCTAATTTAAGTAAGTGCTGTTCGTTTCGTGATACCTGTGCTTCGAGTTTCTAGAATATTATTGAATAAAGCATCATATTCAGTTATCCAGCATATTGGACTGCTTTCACCGTACACCCGCCTTACGATTTTCGTAACAATATTATCTGAAATTTGATTCATATCTATACATCTGGTTAAAAAAATAAAATCTTATACCAAAATGCATCCATCGAACTTTATCCGTTGTTGAGTTCTTGCTCACATGCACAAGGACTGACAGACTACACATCAACAGATTTTGTCCAAAATTTATTATAAATCTACAATTATTGCGTAAGGACTACGTAAAAAAATTCTGCCATTCTTAACCGTTGTGTTTTTGTGTTATCGTGTTCACCAGTTGACAGATATAACAGTGCAACCCCGGTTAAACGAACTAAAAGGGGGTGGGGAGTCTTTTCGGATAACGATTTTTTCGGTTAAACCATGATCATCTATTACCATTTTGCATCTAATTTCAATATGTGATTCTGAAATGTTTTGGGTGTAAAACGAATTTAAAACTCTCTACACTATGTTCTTTATTAAAATTAACCCTTCGTCGCGCGCAATGCGTCGGACAGGAACAGGTAAACATGTTATGATTAAATTTAGGTTTAAATTCAACTAAGTTTATTAAATGCAATTAACCTAATTAGCAATCCCAGGTTCGACCTTTGTCTAATAATTATTTTTTAATTAATGTAATCAATTTAACAGTCAATTTGCGACACAAAGAAAGACAATATTAATTTTAAAATTATAACATTAAACTTTATTTACAGTATAGATATTTAATTATAATTTAGCATTAAATAAAATAACGGCAGGAAGAGTAGGATCATCTAAAATAATTAAAACAGTCTCTAATCAACAGTCTTTAATTGTCTCTAGAGATTCGATATCATGAAACGTATTTCAAACTCACCAGGCGGCGTCACTCGATTTCCAGTCCAATATTCCTTAAAATATATTCACTTGTAATTTCCAATCCAAGGTACTAATAAAACCAAATCACTTAATTGCTTTCTTCACTCACCATATATGGTCTCAATAAAATCCCTTTAATTCACCAGGCAGCCATCGTCACTTGGATGATGAAACTATTCTGAGAAATCGGCCACTTAAAGGTTTGTGCCAAAACCCACCACTTCGTTTCCTGTTACCTTATTCTTCAGCTCTCCCTCCTTTCTAATCTCCACCCCTTTATATATGTCCGGGTCCAATCTCCGTCCTTCTCCTTGTTGAATGGGCAGGTGCAGCAAGGGGGTCGTGTGTCTGGATTGTTCTTGACCCTTCTAGGGTTCAGGGGATACGTCGCTTTACTCGCGAGGGTTAGGGGGTGGTGCCTTGATTCTTCACGATATATCTAGAGTTCAAGTGTGGCGCCGACTCTACAAGATTATTCGCCACCATTCTGGAAATTTCTATTCCAGAGAATTCTCAAGTTCACTATGTAATTCACTGTGTTCTAATTCAAGCAAAATATTACGCAACAAACAACATCGTAATTAATGTTGTTAATACCCCCATTAATTTTAATTTCAGCTTTTTAAAATTAATCACTGAATTTTTTGGAGACGCTTAAAAGAAAAAAGTGGGAATATATTTGCAAAATGTGTATCGCATTCGTTATTATTCCTGTGCAGTACAGTAAGCCGTGTTTTTAAGATTTGCGATTTCAGAGGCATTTTGGACAACAAGAGTTTCGATTAACCGGGATTTTAATGTGGTTCAAAAAATGCTTTTTCGGACTAATTTCCCCAGTTGAGAGGTTGCTTTTTTACGCCGAAAGAATTTTTTTAGGAAAGGCTTTCAATGCCAATAACGGCGCACAATTTTCATTCATATTCCTTTTCGTATCATAAAACGCCTTGAATATGTAAGGAATTCGATAAGAAAAATAATATTTTAATAATTTCTTTTAATTAATTACCATTAAGAATCTTCCAAAACAATTTTGTATGTATCTTACCTATAATTGGGCAATGGATGTAGTTCCGAGAAAATTTTCTTTAATGTAGCATAGCGAGATTTGTGGATAATTTTTCTGGAGTAGAGTTAGACAATCATTTTCTTTATGGATTCTTTATTTTGTAACCTGCTTTCGTTTATATTGTGTAATTATTTAGATACTCTGAAATTCTTTCAATTCTAGGAATAGTTATTTTATGTAGTCTTCATTTTCACTTTCTCGTATACGAAGTTAACAAAGAGAATCTAAACTTATAAAAGACAATGTTTGTGTATGTGTGTGCGTGCAATGTCCAGACGAATCTATCGCACTTACAGCCTTGAAATTTGGCACACAGGTAGTTTTAATGGTGACTCAATGCACCTCGAAGCCGGAATTTTAAAATTTAATCTAGAAATTTTTTATTTAATGTTTTGTGTTGTTTTGGGTCATTTTTGGCACATTTACGGCTGTAGTATCTTTTATAATGATCATTGAAAAACAATCAATGCGTCATCGGATAGAACAAACAATTTTCGTTCTCATGAAGTTTGTTTTGAATTTCCAACATAATTTACTGAATTTTGAGAAATTTTTAAGTAATAGTCACTTTTCCTTTAATTTTTAACTTTCAAATTCGTATTTTCTTGCATCCGACGTTCTAATAAAGCTGTAATTTACAATTTTTTTATGTATAAACCGGAATATTTAACCCTGTTTTAAAACAAAAATGGTTAAAAATAAATCTTTTATCTCTGATTTTCTATGAATATTTTTATTGATTAGTTCAAAACAGTTTCTCTCGCATATCCGAATCGACAAAACTTTCTTCCGACGCAAGGTTACTCTCAGTTCCCAGAATGCATTTCTACTTCTCCGATTGGCTGGCGGTACCACGTCATTCTCTCGATCATTTTATTGCGTCAGCTAATCGCAATTATTTCATTTTACTGATCCAAGAATCATCTGATTTATTCTCGCATATATGCTGATAAATTTAGTTAAAAGAACACGTTATTGATCTCTCTCAAGTTCCTGGGTGTACTTTCACTAAAAATCAAGGGTGAAATCAATAATATATATATTTATATGTTTTGATTTCGTTTTGAAAACTTTGGGCTTTTTTATTTTGTTGAAGTCATTATGCAATGGGCAACGCCAAGCGCGTACTGCTAGTTATTAATATAATAGCCCAGATCTGTCTCTCACTGATCCGGTAACTCTCTGACGTCACCAACAATAAAATTCGCGCCATAGCAATGCGAGACGTTAAACAGCATTATTTCATTGTTAGAGTAACTAAACTTACTTTTAAATTTAAAAAGTAATTGTCGTTCTAATTTCAAATTTAATAGCTCTAAGATAGTGAAATAAAATTTGCTATCGATTGATATAAAATTTATCTCGCTATGATCAATAGTCCCCGAGAAAGTTTCAATTATATTAATCCCATATTTCAAATTACGTTGGTAAATTACGTCAGTGGTATATCATGCGCGTGATATAGTTTGGAAGGTTATTGAATTATAATAAAATTGTTAAACGACGAAAAAATACTTCACACGGAATGTTGTTTACCAAGAAGTTTTTTGAATAAAGAAATATGTAAATAGAAAAAAATCCTAAAAAATCCTATCCTAGTTAAAATTTTATATTACATGCTGTTTTAAATTTGTGTTTATTTTGAATGTGTAAACAAATCCATACAAATGGATGTTAATTTTATCAGTTTTGAACATAAAATATCTAAGATATTTACAGCAATAATGTTTTGGAATGTTTTTACATCGGTAAATGTGTATTAATCAATGCAAGGCGTTTAGAAGTAGTGTTAACATCTATTACCTATGAATAATTCGCCTGTTATAATGAGAAGAGATAGGTGTGTTTAGTTTAAATTTATATAATTTACTGAGTAAAACATTAACATTTTATGGGAAAAATATTTGTAATAATCTTGAATATTAAATTGAATTTAAATTAGAGATGACCACTCATATAATCCTAAAAATGATAAATTTAATATTTTAGTAATTGAATAGGCTGTTAGAGTAAAAATATTGGTTTTATTAATGAACATATAATTAGAAATCTGGTTGAGAAAGGTTTGGCCATAATACTGTTTACTTATTTTAAAAGATTGTTATGGATGTCAAGCTTTGAATATTCTTTTATGTGTGTCAATATTATATGTGTTTGTTTGTGTGCAAAAGGGTTACTTAATAAATTAATTAGGTTTAAAACTTGGCTTTGTTTTTCTTGTCAAATACTTAAGCACTGAGTAAGAGATGAAATTTTGGGGTTATTGCGGATTTAGATCTTCTAAAATAACACA
>BGPR01040567.1:0-13911 GCA_013235015.1 Araneus ventricosus | reverse complement strand
TATCTTTGTGTTGAAACTAACTGTCTAGAACTCTCCGATAGTTGCCATTCGACCTTTGTAAAAGAAATCTTTGTCCGCAAGAACTATCATTAAGAGTTATGCATCATCTTCATCACGTGTTACGTTAACTTTTCTTCGGATTTCTCTTTTTTTTTCATTTTTAAAGGGGGGATTTAAAGGGGGGGGCATTCTACCTTTTTTAACTTTCAGTCTCAGTGACAAATTGATAACCAGTTAAGCGTTAAAGTGATAGGTTTATGACGCTAACATATTGATTAAGAATTTTTCAGATGCTAGGACAGAGTTTCTGATGCTTATTTTTCATATTTCTTTACAGGAAGGAATAATTTTCGCGAAATAAAAGTTGGGAAGCAAATAGAAAACACATGAAGCAGAAAATAGGCAAAGAAAACTAATTTAAAATAATTATGCAGCAAAAATATAGTGGCATTTCTTAACTAAAAAATCTTTCTATACAAAGTTTTCACACTGTCTCCTCATTACAACAAACTATTGGTTTTAACCTTTAACTACGTTCCTCCCATTGTGGTTTCAGGAAGGAATTTGATTCACGCGCCAGAACGTCACAGAAAAACGTTGTATGGGAGATCCCTATATCTCGGTAGCTACATATGTTAAAAACATAACTAATGTCTTATTTTAGAGATAAAGTGTAACAACAGAAGTTACAACAAAAAATTGAAAATAGAAATTGTAGTTCAGCGACTACTGAGTAGCAAAGTTGGGCAAAAATACGCATGAATTGTTGACGCGATCCTCTATATCTCTACATAATATGACTAATGTCTTATTTTAGAGATAAAGGGTAACAGCAGAAGTTACAAAAAAATATTTGAAAATCGGAAAAGAGTTACGTGAGTAAAGTAGTCCTACGCCTTTAACATCAGCGGTTGTTTGTAAAAGACAACTTCCCGTCATTTTTTTATGACAACACTCGGGTTTAGTTAAATTAATGTCCTGTTTGGAAACTACACGAGAACTATTTTGATCGGACCTCGTTATTTTGAACCATGGTCAGATGATGAGGTTAACATCTGAGGAAGCAACCATCTCCACATTTTCCCGCTACATCAGTACGGTGGCGTGCTGGCGATTTAACTCTCTAAGTGTTTGGCTATTTTGATCAAATAGTTTTGAAGTCTTAAAATTAGCTTTTAAATTGAATAATTGGATCTTTATTGAATTTAATGAAATCTCTGAAATCTTAAGAATATTTTATATGTGGTTGTTTAAGAAATTATTCACATAAACATGAATTATATGCTTTTCAACTAAACATGAGATTACGACTCAAAGACACAATGTGCGTAGTATCCGGATCCACAGTGGAACCGAGTCTCAAGCGCGAAATCTGCCAGTCTTGAAGGGAAGATTTCACCTCGGGTTCATTGCAGCCTCAAACCAATTCGGATCGGCACCCATTGTTTAATATTGTACAGAAATGAATTTTAATTGAAAATTTCATTCTATTGTATACGAAATTTCTCTATATTAAGGGGAAATGGTTTCTAAAAATCGCCAATGTATATATATTTATTTTATTGCCTTATTTCGTTGATCTTACCCTTCTACTCAAAATTTCAAAGTTGTAACTTTAATGTTTCAGAAGTTATTTAAATTTTCATTTATGATGGCATATGAAGTATATTCGCAAGTTAGAACTTTAAACGGCCTTTTCTCCATGTTAGGTTTTTTTCCGCTTTCATATTTTAAAAATGGTAAGGCTTTTTTTCCTATGGAAGATAGTGCTTTTAGTGCTTTCGTGGTTGTGAAGTTTGTCGGTCCATGCTTATGTGAGTACGATAACTGGAAAACGCTATGAGCTAGATGTATGAAATTCGGCATGTTGTTTTATATCTAAAATTGTAGTTCTAAGTCAATTTTTGTACCAAATCCGTCAAAGGATATAGAAATCACTATAATCAACATAAGAGACTAGTCAGCAAGAAATGAATTATTGCTGGAGTGAAAATGTGTACCCGCAGTGTTGTACGTTAGCCCCAAAGTTATCCCGATGACATAATGTGGAAGTTTGTGCCAGAAAAGGGGTCGTTCTCGTCATCTGACTATAATTCATAACTACAATTATTCTGTCACTTTATGAGTTTTTCCGTGAAAAATTTTTCTTAGAAGTTCCATATTTTTTGTTCATAAACTTCGTACTGATTGCTAATCATTGATGATTCTGTGATGGAAATAATCAAATTGCATCCAGTGTATGTTACAGTTAAAGCGTGGAATCCGTTATTTCATAGAATAACTAGGTATTTCATGAATTACCTAGTTGAATATCTAATTAATCTATGATTAACTGAATTATATGCTTTAGCGGTAACACATATAAATTTTTCAAGCAATATATAATCATTTATAAAATTATTATAAAACACATAGAAAGTGAATTTTAATTCTATTCAACATTGTTGAAACCATTTTTTTACTATTTTATTTAATTTCAATGTATCGTACCTCATTACGTGTAGCGTATTGTAACGTTGATTTAAAATTGTATAACTGTGTCAATTCATTATTCCTTAATTTTTTGTTAGTATTTAATACTATATTTTCATTTGAATAGAAGTAATGTGAAGTAAATTTAATTGTGGGTGGAAATATTTTTTATATTTATATATAATTGACAAATACCATGACTCACTGACTCACTCATTACGAAATCTCCCAAACCGCTGGGACTAGAAACTGAAGAACTAGAATATGGCAGGCGGTTGCTTCTTGGAGAATGCTCACTAAGAAAGGATTTTTCCAAATTCTAATTAGAATTTAAATTATTTAAAAATTATTTTAAACTTTAACATTTTTCCGGAATAACTTCGGATCCTATAATCGCAAAAAAAAAAATTTTACATCATCTTAAAGATTAAAAAAAATTAGCTTCTCAATGGCACCAATCTTATTTCCATACGTCATTTTGTTCAATTTTAATTAATGTTTCAAAATATTTTAAAACATGAATTGTAACAACGTTTTTATTGTTGTAAATAAAATTCGAACCATCTCATTATTTCAGCAAATGTTTTATTCGCGCGCTTTTGAAATTGTTACGGTTGTTATAGTATAAATTGTTTTCTTGGGAAATTTATGAATTTTCACTTTAGTATTCAATGCATTTCTGAAATCTTTTATCGCACCTCCTTCAAATTAGTATTTGTATAAAGCGTGGCAACAGCTATTTGATTTCAGGTTTGTTTGTTTTATTCTGTGTGAGGTACACTGAAATGATTTTCGTCGTTTCTTCAAGCATTTAATCTCGTGCTTTCCTGCCATTTTACAATTATGAGGCATAGAAACGTTTTCAAATTTTTGTATATTCCATTATAGTTAATTTTTGATTAAAATTTTGGTTAGGCTTAAGATTATAGTACTGCCGCCAAACTTGAATTTCCACAAGTGATAACTCATCAAATTGGATATTAGAAACTAGAAATTCCAGAAAGGCAATAGTGTTCGGGAAAAACTAATTTTTAAATTTTATTGTCAACCTCTATGTCTATGAATTTTTTGCCGCCTCACTTTTTGTACCCACTGGTTCACACGGACCCGACCATATTCAGCGTTAATCATTCTACCGATGAGTAATAGATGAATTGAGTGAAAGTTCTTTGAAACTCAGTTTGAAAGTTTCGTTAGCTGCGATGCATCATACAGAAATTTTACGTCTTTAAATATTTTACTATATGTCAAATACAATAAAATATTCAGTTTTTTGTTCATCTTTGCTGAGTTATCGCCGCTGAAACTGCGACGGGTAATGCTATAATTAATAGAAAATAAAAAATAAAAACTAATTTAAACGGGCGAACCAGCTGGTCGCCGAAGGCTGCTAGTGTCTAATAAAGCGATGATTGCTATTTAATTAATCACTTTTTGCGATTTACAAATTTTATTTTGACAAGTACAGGGAAGAAGTATTAGAGAAAACGAAGTATCACCAGAAAAGATAATCTTAAAGCGACAGATATTATTTTCATTACTTTGTAAGAAATTTTTTTCAGCGAATTGCCTGTATGTTTTAGTACTCCGTTTTACGTTGCAAAATATCATGGGGGTTGTCTATCTATTAATATAGTTATGAAACAACCTAGTTATTTTCCATTATTACCGAATCTACGAATCCGAATATTTTTATAATTGCTGTATTGATTTCCATAAATTTTTCCTTTCTCAAATCACAACAGACAATTGTTTTTTAACAATGAACATGAAATAAAATCGTGACAATTTTTTAATGAACATACGAATTTCAATTATAGATACAGAGACAATTTTTAATGATAATGAATTTTATGCCTAATTTAATTGTTGAATTTCATTGTTTTGCCGAGTTCAATGTAAATTCATAAAATGCATTTAAAGCCTTTTATAGAATATCACTTATTGATAGCTTGCATATTGTCTGTTAATTGCTCAAAAGCAGAAAATATTTTTATACTGTTAATTACTCCAATGTAATACATTAAAAGTTACTCCAAGAAAAATATTACTCCAAAAACATATAAATTTGACAAATTAATGTACTAAATCCTGTTATTTCATTATTTTTTTCGGTAATGAATTTTTAGAGAATTTTATTCCCAGTAAATAAATTCCAAGGTAAGTAATTTATCTTAGTAAATTATTCAATTTGAAAAAATCTAAGAAATGAGTATTGAAAAAGTCAAGTTAATCATGATATATTTTCATTTGATATTCTACGATCAGTTTCCATCATTTGAACAACAGAAGTATGAATTCTTTAATTAAATTTTTATAATTTAAAAAAATTAAATTTAAAATAATTCTTGTGTTATTTAAAATTGATTCATCATTTAATATCCAGTATTGTTAAATATAAAGTTTATAAATATTCGAACTAAGATGAATTCTTATTTTTAATATTTAATATACATTTGAATTCTACTAAATAGATTTTGGTTGAAGAAAAGTCAAACAAAACACATATGCTGTTCAAAATATTTATTAATATAAAGCACACGCCAAATACATTTCAATAATTTGGAGAAGACAGTAGCCTATCCATCAGCAACATAAAGTTCACATTGTACCATTCTACTGTAAAAACTACTATTAATCATTGCACTGTAATAATTTCATTCATGATGCTCTTGCTCCTTTTCTGGCTCAGAAAGGAGCATTTCTTCAATAGACTGCTCTTTTTCAGGTTGCTGCTCGTCTTCTGTGCCCGAAAGGAGTACCTCTTCAATAGGTTGTTCTTAATCAGGCTGCTGCTCTTGATCATTGACTTGTTGCTGTTCCTCATGTTGTCTTTTTTCGTCATGTGAGTGGCAGTGGTCATGCCTCCACCATCCGTGTTGAAGCTGTTTGAATTTTCCATGCAGACCAAGCCCGAATTTACCATGAAATCTGTGCTTGAATTTTTCGCAAAAGCCATGATGACCTTCATCATGATGGCCGTGGTGACCTTCATCTTGATGGCCGTGATGGTTCTCACCATGAAAGTGATCGAACTGACGTCCACCATGGGGTTTACAGTGGCTTTCTTCAATTTCGCCATGATGTTTTCCTCTAAGGAAATGTTTCAATAGTTGTTTGCCATGAAAACCATGGTGACCCTTATGGTGATGACCACGATGTCCGTGACGAAAGCCAAGGCCCTTCATCTTTAGACGATGATGGTGATGTCCAAAGCGGCGGAAACCTGCGCCTTTCTCATTGCAAAAGAGTGCTGCACACTTCATTGTGAGGCGATGTGTCAGTTAACAAGCAAAAGTGGTCTGGAAGGAAAAAATAATTCTATTTTAAAATTAACAAATTTTGGTTTATAAAAAATTGTTACAAATATTTTCACTAAGCCACTACGCAATTAAAATTTTAAAATTATTAAACCAGAATTAAAAGTTCTATTTCTGTCCCTAAAAGGGAATATATCTGAAACAGCAATGGCTTCTTTTATACTTATAATGTATTATATATATTTTTTTGTGTGGATTACCGTTTGATGCGAAAATGAGAATTTTATAAATATTAGTAGCATTGGAGTTTTCTTCGCTTATGATAATTTATAGGGGCATTGTTTCACATATGTTTATTTCTGTTCATTTCCTTTCTAATGATGATAGCATCTGAAACAGACCGCCATAACATATGAAGAGCTTTCATATTCTGTTGATTTTCACCGATGGCAAAATATGTTGCCAAAATCAAGAAAAACCTTCTTTTACTTCTTCCAACCGATTCTCCATAATCATTAGACGATTGATTATACACTTCCCCAGTCCTGGAAAAGAAGGTAGTCACTAAAGTAGATGGGTCTTTACAAACTTTCTTTTCTTTTATAGTGTTGCATCAAGACTGCAGTTTATGACTGAGCAAGATGAAGTCAAATGCTAAAAAATTGACACCTTTCAGATATTCATTTACGACTCAATCACATTTATGAAAAATTTACAATATTCACTAATCATGGATAATATAGCTATTTATATAATGGCAAGCACTTTAAATACATTTCAAAACACTAATTTCAATTAGAGAAAAACTTGCACAGCAATAGAAAAAAATTTAACAAAATCTAATAGGCTTAATTAATTGTAAGTTTTTAGTATAACAAAATTTGCTATAATTTATAAAGTCAACTTGAGAAAATATATACCAGCTTCAATAAAACCCTAATTATACGAATTAGCAATTACCATGCAAATTCGTAACTTTTCCAATTTTCGTGCATAAGTTATAGTTTTTATTCATATATATGTGATGAGCAAAAATTTGAAATTGGATTTCTCATATCATTCTCGCACAATTTTCCCGTTTTCTATACTTTATGCCTGCTAAATACAATTCTTAAATTAAACTTAATTTTTTTTTCAATTTATTTTCTGAGTTTTATTCCATCATTCGAATTTCGCATATCCTAATTGATTCAATCTGCATTTAATTCAAATAATTGATGTTCTACTGTAATTCAATTATAATAAAAATATATTTTTAACTTTGTTAGTGGCAATTTTCAAAATGATTAACTTTACATATTTAATCACAACAAAAATAATTAAAAAAGCATAAAAATTATTTTCTAAGAAAGAAAGAAAACTTACCAATTGAAATTAATTTCTTTGCAATACTCTACATGCATGCTTTCGCAAAATTACCATTCTAGTCCATACTTTAGTAAAGTTGGAGTCATCAAATAATGATCGCTTTTAAAATATTGATTAATTATGCTAAGATCGTTTAAGCTATTCCATGAGTATAGTCTCACATCTTTCTTCTTTCAATCTTATTTTATTTCACAAACTAATTTTTCAATTTCATAAATTAAAATTTTTTCCTTCTAATTAGCTAACTCTGACTAAATTTTCTTGCATTATTTGAATTTGCATTGCGGTTTGAACATATTTCCGCCAATAGCAAAAACGTTAACAAAACTTTCTTGGATATGACTGATTTTTTACCCTTGCATTATGAAATTTGCTGAAATCAAATTAAAATTTTGATTTTCTATCCGTTTCAAGAAGAAAAAGACGCGAAACTGTTTTAAAGTTGGCTGCTTAGGTAAAACATTGTCTCAAGTTAGACAAATAGACTTCATTTTAACGTTTGACAGTTGTATTATTTTCTTAAGCTTAATAATGCCAGCATTAGTTTAACATAATTCTCTAAAAGAGAATCTTATTTTCATCACACGATTTAATTCCGTTAACATAAAAATTAACGCTCTTTCCCATACATATAATTTTTTTTTATAAAAAATCTCTAGAAGTTAATATGCCTCAGTCTTTCATTTAAAATAACGAAATGTTTTTAACTTTGAAGAAGTTTTAGCATACAAAATGGATATTGATTCTCAGTCATCAGTTTATGTTTCTAACGGTGTACTATCTAATCTTAGCATACAAGTGCGCATGCGGCAAGCTATCTTTCTTTAAAGGTATCGGACACATCGGGTTAGTAATTTAACACTTGGAACTCACTCCTGGAGGGAACCAAAGGCTGAAACAAAATGCTGAAAAACTCATTACATAAATTAAGACGCTTATATACGTTATTTATTTGAATGTTGATCTGCGGAGGCATAGTGGTAATTATTTGTTTTTGTGATCAAAGGATCACGAGTTCTACTCTCGGCTAAACCAATTGCAGATTTCCATCAAGTTCTTCATTCCTAACAACCAAAATTAGAAAGAAAACCATCTTGAGCTGTAATACCTCAGCCAAAATTTCTGTTGGAAAACAGAGAGACAACAAAGTACGCATAGAAACGAGAGAGTCCATTTTTCTTCTAATAAGATGCATTTATTACTATTGGGTTTATCTTCTTGATAAACCTTGAAAGAAAGCTACTAAATTATTATATACACACACCGCTTCACATGATCGATTCAATTGATACAAGTGATTACATGATTGAATGAAAGAGAAGCATAATCGAATCATTCACAGAGAAAACACAGGCATTTTATATACGCCAACATCATGACGTAATACAGAAAGTGACGTCATACTGATAAACAAATTTCCACTTTGCGGCACAGGAATAATCAGAAAATTGAGTTACCTTACGGCACGACCGATAATCTCCAACAATTTCTAAACAGATATATTTAGTTAAAGTTTAATTTCTAATTGTTAATCAGTGCTTCGTTTTCCTATTTTGTTTACCTACTTTTACGTTCAGAATGGGGTCACGTAAAAAGTTTTAATTTATAAATAGAGATCACGAAATATTTTATCATCAAAAACGGACTCGCGAATGCAAATGAAGAAAAAGATATTGCTAAGTGAAATAAAACCATTTTTAAATACAAACTCTATGGAGATTTATATTTATTAGTGAATTCTAACTATACAAACCCCACTTAATATGACGCGTTTCGTGTTAGCTTCGTACTACACAGAAGAAAACGGATTATTCTTTTTGGAGCTTTTACCAATGACTGCTTGGGTTCAAAATTTAAAACAAATCTACAATTTTATTGTCAAGTTTATATACCAAATTTCAGTTATCCAGCTTATTGTGTTTTTGAGTTATCACTTTCTTATACAAACGAATAAGAGCATCGAGAAAGAATCAATACTTTGACAGATTTATTCCAAAATTTGATACAGATTTACAAATCTGTGATAAAACCATATTTCAAATTTTATTTAGTGGCCATCCTAGTGGTCTGAGGGTTCGAGTCATCGTGTTTACATGCTCACAGACGGGCAGACAGACAGACAAACGTCCCGTTTACGGATTTGTCAAAAAATTAAATAGACATAAAGGGTTTTTTTTCACTTTTCAACACTTTTAGTACAAAATTTCATTCGTATAGCTTTTTCCATTTTTGATTTATAGAGTTCACAATCAGACAGACTTGTGCATGTAATAAATTTGGATTTTTCCTATTTTTTAAAAAAAGACTGCTTAACTTTTTAAATTATGGACTTATTATTTATACTTAAATTTTAGCATAAAAATAATTGCCACTTTAACTTAACTGGAAGAACGCCGGATTAAATCGGCTGTAAAGTGATGGGGACTTCCCCCGTTTTCCCAGAAGTATTTAAGACACATGCGGGCTGTACTCTGCTCTTTTTCTGTTTTAGATGCTGTGCTTAAGGCACGTCACTTTGGTCGGTGATCATGTTTTCGTTCTACAGCTCTAAAATAGTCGTCAAGATGAAATTTTCTTCGCAACTATAAAAAGACGAAATAAAGAAATAGCTGAAGCAAAAATGCTTCGACTTTATTTTCTATATATATATGTAATATTTCTAAATATATATACATATATAACGTCGCTCCATACACAAATAGATAGACAGACATAGTTCCAAAATATTTGTTTCGGACTCAAATTTGTCTAAATGTGAAGATGCACCAAAATTTCGAGGACAAAGAGTTTGAAAACAACAATTATTTCTCTTTGTATACTTATTATGAGAAAAAATTGGCTCATTATTTTAAAAATTTTAATCCGAATTCACACAATTACTTTTTGGCCTCCTACACGTTTTGAAGTTAACTTTTCCATCCAAAATAGTAAAAATAATGAAAGCAAATGAGCGACAAACAATGTACTTTGTTTTATTTAAACGTGGAGTCTTTTTAAACTGTTTGAAATGTTCTTGAATGTTTGCTTTAAAAGGTAAATAAATTTGAAGGTCATAGAACTAACAACCTTTTCCTCTCTACAATTGTAACTTGTCGTTCAGTTTGAATAAAAAATACCAGACTGTTTGCATTTCAAAGCTTTTTTAGATCCGTTCACTTGATTAATTGTGCTAAGGACACATTTCTCTCAAATTCCTGTTGAACATACGGAAAAAAGAAGAGATTCCGTGAAAAGAGATTTTATTGCAATTGATCACAACATTAATCAATTGTAAAGAAAAGGCATCCATTTCTGTCCTTTAAAAAATGCCTCAAAATTTCGCTTCTTCCTCTTCGTTTTTTTCTTTCCCTTTTTGTTCTTGTTATTCTGAATTGTCAACTAATTCTACTGAAGCATAAGAATAAATGTAGAGTGAAAAAAGAATTCATTTATTTCTGTTTAGCGAATGCGTGGGAATTATAGATATTTCATTAGCAAAAGTAAAAAAATATCAGTACAATTATTTTTAGAAAATTTCGTTGGTAGCTGTTTTACTGATCCAAACATCAATATCAATATTAAAGGGAAAATACCATTGACTAACTGATTCATTCATCACGAAATCTCCCTTACCACTAGGGCCAGAAGCACATGAAATTTGGCACATAGTTACCTCTTGCATAGTTAGTGATCACTAAGACGGAATTTTTCAAAATCATAATCAAATTCTTAATTACCTAATTACAAATTAATGCAGAATTTAATGAAGCAACATCTCAAAGCACAGGGTGTCCGAAATCGATCTTTACAACTTTCGACTTTAATAACTTCAAAATTATACTAGATAATAACATAATAACAAACGCAACTTAAGTTAACTCGTAAAGTTTTTTGTTTTCCTGTAGACGCAGATGTGGACGCCACATGAGAAAACTCAGTGTGTAGCCCGGTTCATAGAGACAAAGTCCAATGTCCAAGTGCAACGGAATTTTGGGACAGAGTAAAGGCAACCAGCATCCCGACCAACTATTCGGGCTTGGTATACGTCATTTATGGAAACGGGTAGTGTTCGCCATAAATAGGGGGTGGGTCATCCATCTGTTTCAGATGCTAACAGTGCATTTGGGTATCGAACTTTGTTTCTATGAACCAGGCTACACACTGAACTTTCTACTGTGGTGTACACATTTTTCGTCAAATATGCGTCTACTGGAAAACAAAAAAATTTATGAGTTAACTTCGTTACATGTTGAAAACCGTTAGTTATTATCTAGTATAGTTTTGAAGTTATTAAATACTAAATTTGTTAAGATACATTTCGGACGACTGTATATTACCTTGAAAAAATTGTTTTTTTACCTTCTTAAAACTGAAAGCACTGGCTTTTTAATGATATCAATTTCATTTGGGTGTGATTTTTAAAAAATTTTAATAAATGTTTGAAAATTAATTTTAAACACAATTTGCAACAATGCTTTTTCAGGGATACTTGACCCTACATGGTTTTCTCAGATTGCGAGATAACTGATAATTTTTGTGCGGCATCCCTATTTGATCTTTGGTCGTATGGTCTATTGGAGAGGGATATCCATTTCAAACCGAAAAGCCATCGTAAAGGTGTGTTTGTGTAAATGTGTTTTGGAGGTCCAGAAGTAAATTTTGCTTTTTTTCATTCCTCTATGGACTAGAAGTTTGCTCTCGAAGATATGATAAAATAAAATAGTTCTGAGTTTTAAGCATACTTCAAGCTATAATTTGATACACGATGCTGTGCAATATCTTAATTCTAAGTGGTACAATCTTTAGATTATTTGGAAAAAGTCAAGTTAGGGTTACTTGATCCTATCCAGGTATGGATACTTGGTCCTATCCAGGTATGGATACTTGGTCCTATCCAGGTAGGGATATTTGATCCTATCCAGGTAGGAATACTTGATCATACTCAAAAAAACTTTACAGACGAGAAAGGATTACATTTGCTGCAGCCTCGATATTCGTAGCCGACCGAAGTACATTATGTTTCTCCAGTTTTCTGGTGCGTTGAGTTTGTTGCCAATATGGTAACTCAAATAATCAATAATTTATTAGTTGAGTTTTATATGAGAATAATTACTTAAAATAGTTCATAAATATTAATTTAAAGAATAAAATTTATTTTTGATGTGATAATTTCGAATAATACAAAGAAATAATGTAGTAAGAATTTCTTAAAAAATTAAATTCATTAATTCCATTTTTTTCCTCACTTGCAAATAAACGATTTTTATTCATTTATTATTTCCATAAAAATCTTTTGCTCGAACTGTTTGTCATAGTTTGGTTTTATTTAATGTTTCGCTATTTCGGTTGAGTTCGTCTCTTTGAATTTTCTCGGAGAATATTTTTTTTTCTTTTGGTCTTAATTCCAATATAATATTGACCAATTTCTTGTTTTGTAAAACCATCTTTATATCCTTTCTTTTCATTTTGGTGGTATTCTGTTCTATTCTAATTTTCCAAAACTAGCAATTATTCAATGCGCTAGTGAAGTTGTTAGGTTGCCAGTTTTATTGATATAATTTTCGTCATTTAATTATATAAATATCTCAATTACTTAATTAATTTTGAACTAATTTAGTTTAATAACTAACTCTTTAATTTAACTTATTAACTAGATTTTTATTCAAACAATTATATTTTGCGGTTGCCATATTATTTAATTTTTAATATTAGTTTCATTAATATTTTTTTATACAACGTCAACGTCAATTTCTGAAATTAAAAAAATGCGGGGTCATCGAAACGTTGTAAAATGCATAGTTATATGTAGTTGTAGACTATGTACAAATGTCACGACTGAAAAAACAAGGAAAGAACCTAAAGTTAGTCTAAAATTTGTATTCTTAATCCCAACGCTTTGCAATAAAATTCGTTCAGTAGAAAGAAGGAGAATATTACAACCGTTTCGCGCACAATTCTGAGTCAGTGACGTCAGAGGAAGCAAACAGCATAAAAGGGCGAGCAATTCGCGAACGTTATCAGTGCTAAGCGTAAGCATGGCAAGGGGAGGAGCTACTGACCTTGCAGTACGCAATCAAATCATACAACAGCACCAAAATGGTATATCTCAGCTCCAAATTGGCCGAACGTTCCGCTTGGCACAATCTACAGTGTGTAATATTATAAAACGTTTCATACAACTGGAAATAGCCGTCCAGGAAAGACTCCCGGTCGTACACTAACGTTGTCTGATGGGGAAGTACGCCTATTTCGACGACATATTCGTAAAAATAGGCACATGGCAGTCGCAGACCTAGTCACATGGGCTAGACAAAGTTTTGTAAAGACCATTTCCGAAGCATCTACGCGTCGATATATCAAAAGGCGCGACTAGGCATTCTAAAAAGCGAGACGTAAGCCATCTCTCACTTCATCGAATAAACGTCGGCGTGTTGAGTGGGCCAAATTTCAACTCAGCTTGACTCCATCTCAGTGGAAAAAGGTACTGAGGACAGATGAATCCATATTTGAGGTTTCATATGGAAATATTCGCCGAAAGGTTATTAGGGAGAAGGATGAGGCAAACGATCCATTCTGTTACAACCGCGTGGTTCTTAAAGCAAACTCTGTGGTGGTGTGGGGTTGCTTGGCAGCGAATGGGGTTGGCAATTTGCATTTTTGTACGGGCACGATAAAGGCTCCAGACCCTATACGTGTTCTTGAAGTGAATCTACGTCCATAATTGCAGAGATTGTTTGGCAGAAAACGATATCTTTTCCAACAAGATAACGCAAGGCCTCATACGACGAAGATAACAAAAGCATGGCTACGTACGAAACATGTCCCTGTTTTA
>BGPR01040566.1:0-13911 GCA_013235015.1 Araneus ventricosus | reverse complement strand
TTGAAGTAAAATGCTGAGATTGCTTTCCGAAGATAGTGATTATACTTCATAGATTTCCACATGCGAGTAAGGGTTTCGAGGTTTTAAAAAGGCGACTTTAAAGCTAGGCATTCACGACAGCACTGCTCTATTCCATTTGGCACAAAAACCGGTTTGTTTTCCACACATTCACGTCGATATATTTAGGTGGGTCATTCACGGAGGCTCCAAAATGCACTATCAGCCGCTTCAATCCCCCTGCTACCCAGTGTTGTAGTCTCAAAATAAGCAGTGCCGGAACGTTCTAACCTAGGTGAAAAAATCGAGATGCTTTAAGGACGTTTTCACAATATTTTCTAATTTATTTCTCAAGAAAAAAAAGTAGTACCGGAACGGCGTGGCGTTCCGGCTCCACTACACCCCCGCTACTCCCCCTCCTCTACGGGGGATTTTCGCTTTTTGGAGAGAGCACCCTTCCCTGCCTTGATTTCTTCAGTCAGCTTCCCACGTACATTCCCCTTCCCCCAACGTTCCCAACCACACACGGATGATTTATCGCTCGCGTTGAAGGAATGCCTGATGCCTTTGTAAATGTAAAGCTGGGCATTCACGAGAAAGAAAGGCTACGCCATTTGTCCCAACAACTGGTTTGTATTCCACTCATTTTAGTCGAAAAATCAGGCAAATCATTCACGGATGTTCCAAAGTTTGTTTTGAGACAAGGTTCAAAGTCGCAGAATTCCTCCCACCCTTTAATCCTCCTCCCCCACACGGGGGATTTCGAGTTTCATTTCTAGCCTCGACGCGATGTCCAAATCTAGGCAGATCCTTTGTTGTCCCTCTACCCTCGCATCGAGGTCCCAAATTGGAATTTGCGGATGGAGTCGTTGGATCGTTGGTTTTCCATTCGACCATAAAAGTGAAATACGATCCTAGAGGAAACGCCAGCCACACACCCCTGCGCCTATCTGCCCGAAAGGGCGGATTTACCAGTTTGGTAACTGGCCGGATGGAAAACCAACAAAGTTGGTATTCCAAATTCGTCATCTGTCTGCGCCAATTATCATTGGGTTTTTAAGCGGGGCATTAACCGCTGCTCCAATCCAGACTTTTTAGAACACGGGAAGGGAAAACTTTTTGTCAGTGTGAGAAACCTATGAAATTTGGAGCAAATGGATTGGAAGTGGTGAAATTCCAAAGAACTCAAAATCCAAAACTCCATCCACCAATTCAAACTTGGGATCTCGATGCGAGGGCAGAGGGATAACAAGGGATCTGCCTAAATTGAGACATCGCGTCGAGGTTAGAAATGAAACTCGAAATCCCCCGTGTGTGTGGGGGGAGGAATTCTGCGCCTTTGAACTTTGTCTCAAAACAAACTTTGGAACATCCGTGAATTCTTTGCCTAATTTTTCGATTAAAATGAGTGGAATACAAACAAGTTGTTGGGACAAATGGGTTTCTTACTCGTGAATGCCCAGCTTTACATAGACGAAGGCATTTGGCATCTCGTGTTCCAAAAAAAGTGGATTGGACTACTCGTGAATATTCCGCTTGACACGAAAGACAAGGAACATCCAGGCCAGCCAAAAAAGATTAAAGATGTGGAAGTGGAAGCTTTAACCTAGAGGAGGTCCATAAACGCGATGCGCAGAAGGTCTTTAAGCGCATTACGTCATATTGGGACAGATTCCAAAACTTTCCGCTATTCCACGCCGTTTCGAATTAAAGAAATAAATTTATTCCATCTGCAAGAAATGGTAAAAAATACCCGATTAAAATGGTTCGTTATTGTATCCTCATCATTTTACATCACAACCCAACTTTTTATTGCTTATAAATTCCTCACATTAGGTATGTACTTTTTTTTAATGAAAATGATTCCTGGTTCGTCTCTTTTTGTTTGCTTTACAGCAGTTAAAAATAATCGATTCGTTTATAAAAAATATTATTTGCTTTTTTATGCTGCTTAATACGAATTTTCGATGAATGAAAATAAATAATATGATCTTTTGGGCTCATTTATATCTAGTCTGAAGCCGAGTTTCTGTTTTGTTTCTTTTCTCACCTCACATATCAAACTAAAGGGCTGGAAATTCAGTTTGAAGATAAATACTTCTTGTATGATTCAGAGCTGAGTAGATCATATTATTAATGAGAGGTTTTTAAGTTTTCCTCTAGGTCGTAAGCTAAAGATTTAAAAACGTCTCTTTTCTGAGCAAATGTGATAGTTTTACGGAGGGATTTTAAAGATAACGCGATGCCTGGCTTAGCTGTCATCGGATTACGATACATTCGAGAAATTAGAAATGGAAAAACATTTCTTTTCACTCACTTCCGAAAAATCCTGGTGTTAGGAAAATTTGGATTTGTGGAGGCAAAAGAAAAAAATATATATATCTTTAACCACTTCAGGACGAGCGCCGCATATGTGCGTTTGCACTAGATTCCCCTCAAGACCGGGCGCCGCATCCGAGCGTTAAGGCGGAATCTGTAGGCCGAGCGCCGCATCGGTGTGTTACGGCGGAATCTGTAGGCCGAGCGCCGCATATATGCGTTGGGCTTTTGGAACAAAATGTTTTCTATCAAATGGCGTTACTATTCCATGTTTCTTTCAAAGGATTGGTCCCGTACATTAGTTTTTCTCTCTCTGAGGTCAGATTGTAGTCGGCCACATATCTGTGAATGATTGGATTTTGGGGAGTATAAACAGAAACACGTGCTGGCAAGAGTAAAGAGAAGCACATGTTGAAGATCTCATTAACTCATTTTGGTGTGGTTCTTTATAGTTTCTCCTCTGGTTTGGGTTGGGATTTTATGCGAGATATTCTGTCAAGAGATTTCATGCCTTTCTATTTTATTTGTGCAATTATGGTTAAAAGAACGCGTTATCTTTCCGAGGAGGAAATATGGAAATTTTTAAATGACACATTTATGAATTTTTTCGATGATAGTGATAAAGCAATTATTAGAGTTCTTCGTATAGTTCTGAATCTTCAAATTCTGAATTAGAAAAGGATAGTACTTATATATCTGTTCCAGTTGCGTCATGTCAGTGGAGTCCTAAAATAGAAGATTTTTCAGAAGGCTTTGAAGAGTTAATTATTATAATTTTCTTGAAGTATTTTATAATATTGAATGTAAATATTCATTTTTTCCTATATTTTCGAATTTTGCATCAGTAATCTAGTGTTTATTTAGGTACTTTCAATTATAGGGAAATACACTATATTTTTATTATTAAAAATAAAGTATTTTCATTAAACTTTTTTAATATGATTTAGAATATATCTTTTACCACATATTTAAAAATGATTTCATTTCTATGTAAAGGGCACTTTTTATGCATTATTATATAACGCGTACTTTTTACGAAATTTAATGCGTCTTAGGCTTAGCGGTCGAAAATGCTTCGGCCGCTGGGCACTGACTGTGCTTGCCAACTCTCCGTCCTGTGGGCACGCTTCCTTCAAAGGGCGTCCGTCCCGAAGGGGTTAGTACAGTAAAACTTCGATTAATCGTTAGTTTCTCATATCCGTCACCATCTAAAACCAGCGGGAGTGGTCTCCCCTAAACTTTCTCGTATACTTCTAACACATGTAGAGAAAAAAATACGCTAAAAGGCATTAAAACCATAGACTAAGGATAGAGTTAGACTGCTCACGCTGTAGAAAAACCAGCATTCGGAGTGAAGCAAGCACCTCGGTAGAAATTCCACTCGTCACGTGACTAAAGAGGAACTTCTTGGCTTCTTATCGCCACATTTGGCGAAGCGAGTATGAGGAGTGTTGGAAAACGAGTAGTATTTCCAAAAGTAGCGAAACGTTACTATTTTAGTTCATTTAAAAACTAACTCACGAACGGAAAAAATCAAAATAATTGGATTTTATGTGACTAGGAATTTCATTTGTTTTAAACCTTACACGATATAATGCTTCAACTGACTGTAACAAAAACAAATTATATACTTAAACTTTTTAAATAAAAAAATCTTTTTATTTAAAGCAATAACTACTTAATTTCAGGGGCGTATATAAGGAGGCTGAGGAATAAATTTACTAGTTTCAGATGTTATGGATCATGCTCCTTAAATAGACATATGTATCCCCTCTGAAATAAATTCTGTTATATGCCTTGGCTAAATTATTTAGTAAATAAAATCATCAAAACTTATTTATTTTAATTGAAATTTTAAAAAATAATTTGGTTTTTCCAAAGAATTTAAGGTTACTAATGTTATTTCTTATATTTATTTTTATAGTCATAAAATTTTTTTCATCTAAAAAATAGAACAATATAAAGAATTTCAATTTGTAAATGAGAATTTCTTAAACTTGAAAATATGAAATCATAAAACAAACTGTTTTGTTAAATTAACCAACTTTACATTAATTGTATAATTTAACAATTTATTATAAACTTATTAATAACCTATATAGACATTTCATGAAATCGCATGAACTCTTTGTTCGTTAATAAATGCCAAAACTTTGTTTTAACCAAATTTTTTAATAAAAATATCCAACTGCTATAAAAGACAATGTAGATAACTCATTTTTTTCCAGGAGAAAAACATAGTCATCATTGAAATTTTAAACACTTTGTTCTGTGGATATTGATTAAAGAAGGATTTTTTTTTCTTCAAAAATTAAGCTGTATTTAATTTTAGTTCAAAAGTAGCAATAAATTTAAATTGAAGAGCCCAATGAAATATTTCAAGAGTTTAACAAGGGCCCAAATTTAGTTTCATACAAAGTAATAAATGGATAAAAAAGAAAGATATATGTAAAATTTCTTTTATCAATAAAATAAAACTAATATCTTTATTAGCACGATCTCATCTTAAATACATGTTGTTTAACACTTATATTTCTACTAATGTTCTTCAAACATCATATACACATAAATTAACGAAAATTAAACAAAAAGAAGTTATTGAGTTCTAAATTTTAATAATATAGTTTCTTAATTATATGCATAAAAGAAAATGTTTAAAAAATTACCTAGAGATGAATTTTTACTGAAAATGAACTATTCTTATCTTTTTTACACACTGAAAAACATTCTACGTTGATTTCATGATCATAAAATTTTCTTTTCTTTTAAATAACACAAAAAAAACACGAAAATTTCAGAATGTAAACAACTTCGCCAACACATCGCCAGATATCTCAATCTACATGTGTCTGATAAAATTCCATATTTTAAACACTAATAGGCACTTAAAATCTATAGGTACTTCTAAAAGAGGACAATAAACAATTAACTTAAGAAAAGGATTCATTTCATACACAACAAATTGAATAATATCGTTTTCAATTGCAACAAACGCCACAGCTAAGAGCTAAGACGTATTTTTGTGTAGCTATTTTGCATTAATAAAACAAAAAATCATAAAAATTTAACTTACCGATGAAATGAAACAGATCCTCCTTTGATAAATTTTTCTTTACACTCGTATGCACAACAGGATTTAACCATTTTTGATGAATTTTCATGAGAACCTCAGCTTGCCTTTCTTACTCACGCATTGAAATAACAAAGAATTCCCGTACGAAGTGTCTCGGTCGCGTCCACGAGTCACGTGACGAGGTGCTTGCTTCACATTGCAACCCTCCACGAGCAGTCTATTCGTATCGTAAGTCTATGATTAAAACGAACAAGAACCCCAAACGCATTGGGGGAAAAAATAAGCGAACGTCGAACGTCGTCCAAGGCGGAAGTGGAATTAGAAGCCGGCGTGATTACTAATAGGGCTGGGTGTAAGATAAAGAAAACGAAATTTCGAATTTGAACGCCTTTTTATAAACCGATTGACACAAAAATTGGACACAAATCTGCCATTACGGTAAGAAGGCCACCTACCGAATTTCATTCATCAAACAGGGATGAGATTGGGAAAAAAACAAAAAAGCTGAAAATAGAAATCTGAAAATTTTACGCATGAAATACGTTTTAAGTAATTTAAGCGCGATAAGTTATTATACACAAATATATATATGTTTGTGAGTGGATAATTGTTTAATTACATGCAGGCTAAAATCAGCAAATAAATCAAAAAAATAAAGGTCACTTAAAAATTACATGACAAAAAAAGAATACCAAATTAACAATGAAATCCTAATCATACTTACAACTGTTATCTAGTCAACTAATTTGTAGCTAGAATAATAGTAAAAAATGAAAAACACATTTAAAAATAAGATTTTGAATGTAAATGAATTTTTTTAAATTTATGACAGTAAGCAATTTGCTACATTTTACTTGGTTTTCAACAAATTTTTCACTTTAAAATGCAGATTATTTTGAGAAAAAAATTATTTTCAATCACAAGGGTCTTTTTTCTTAACATTTCTTGCAAAAGGAGGCGCGGATATCTCTTAAATTTTTTTAAAGAACACGGATTCCAAGATCATTGTAAGAAAAAAAAGGGGTGGGAAAGCAGAATTTTTTTTTCGGAAAAAAATAAAAAAAGCGGAAATCCGCCAAAAAGCGGAAAAATCTCATCCCTGATCAAAGTAATTTTTTAAAAAAGTTATTGCGTTCAAAAATATGCGATTATACAGACAGACAGTCAACTCTTTTGATTGGATTTGGTCCAAAATTTGATACAAACCTACATTCCTGATGATAAAAATGTGCACCAAATTTTATCCACCTAGCTATTTAAGTTTGCGAGTTATCGCGTTCACATTAACACGGACATACATACAGACAGACATCCCAAGAACGGATTTTGTCCAAAATTTGATAGAAACCTACAAATTATGTTTTAAGACCACATACCAAATTTCATCCCCGTAGCTCTAATAGTTTTCGAGTTATCGTGTTCAGAGACACACAGACAAGCATAATTCTAAAATTGTGTTTTTCGGACTCGGGGAGATCAAAAACGTGGAGATTCATCAAAACCTCGAGTTCGAATTTTTTGACGATTACAACACTTTCTCTTTGTATACTTCGTATACGAGAGAGTAAAAAGCAGCATAGGTTTATAGTACTACAATATATTTTTACTTTCTCGACGACGACGAGAGACGAATTAGTAGGTGGAGTACTTGGGCGCTATGGCCCGCTACCTCCAGGAAAATAATACATGAATAATAGCTACATTGCATGCATGGGAGTAATTAGTATAATAGAAAGTTAGAATGCCTAGTGGTTTATTAGCATAGAGGGGTGGCAAGCACCATGTGTGAAAAAGGTGGAGAGGGGAAAAAGAGGGGAGGGGGAAAAGATAAAAGAACCTGTAAGGCAAAAATTGTTAGTGTTACCATTTACAATACTATGGAGAAAATTACGTACCTTCTAGGGAGGGAATGGAGTTTTTGTGAGTTTATACCTCGTTTCCTAACTGAAGGTTGACTCGTCGTTCGTCCTGCTTTCTCTATGTCTCGTCACGTCTGGCATGCCGTAGGCCGGTCAAGGGGGGGGGGGGGGCAATATCCTTACGGGTTTCGCTTTCCCACGTTGGTCCTGAGAAGGACCGGTCAAGCCACGTAATACAAAGAGAAAGTATTGTAATCGTCAAAAAATTCGAACTCGAGATTTTGACGAATCTCTACATTTTAGACCTACCCGAGTCCGAAAAACACAATTTTGGAATTATGTCTGTCTGTCTGTGAACATGATAACTCGAAAACTATTAGAGCTACGGGGATGAAATTTGGTATGTGATCTTTACACATAATTTTTAGGTTTCTGTCAGATTTTCGACAAAATATGTCGAAGGGAAGTCTGTCTGTTTGCATGTCCGCCGTCATGTGAACATTATAACTCAAAAACTTAACTAGCTAGATGGATAAAATTTGGTACACAGTTTTATCGTCATGAATGTAGGTCCGTATAAAATTTTCGGCCAAATCCGTCGACGGGTTGACTGTCTGTCGGTCTGTATAATCGTATACTTGCATCTCAGAAGCCCTTTGGCTTAGATAAATAAAACTTGGTATCACTTATGCTAACATTAATTATAGATCTGTGCCCAAATTTCGTTCAAATCGGTTAGAAAACAGGTGTTCAAATTGCATATTTAGTTCAAAATGCACATTGCCACTGTGTGTTGGCGAGCGTTTCGCTTATTTTACTAAAGTTAGTATCTTCGGCGTTTGACCTTGGCAGTCTACGCAGGAAATTGTAGCGAGCCGCACTTCGGAAATTATGGCAACCCCTGAATCAAAGTTCGTTCTGGCATTCTCCAGATGGAAGGTATGGTGAATCTTGCGTGATATCAGCAGTAAGATTTCGTAGTCGAAAACGTTAAATAAAGTTCTAGTTCCTCAGCGAGCGTAAAAATTGAGAACATACGCAGTTCTTTTTTGCAAAATATTAAGTTTCAGGAATTCATGAATTTGATATGTTTCATTGTAAATCACTATTCATAATTTTTTTTCTCAAAATAACCAGGCCTTGGGTAAATACCCCAATAATATTTACCTACCCACTGGGTGTTTACCCACCCCACATTACTTTTCGTATGCGAGAAAGTTTCGGGGAGGCCACTCCCGCTGGTTGTAGATTACTACTCTTATGCAGATGTTTATACTGAACCGTTCTGTAAAATTAAATACAATACGTATGCCTTATTCACTTTTAACAGATTTTACAGCGAAACTTCGCATAACGAGCATAATTCGTTCCAGAAGCTTACTCGTTTATGAGGAATAATTTTTCCCATAGAAATCAACGTAAAATACGATATGCGTTCCATGCCGAAACCAGAGGGAGTGGCCTCCCCTAAACTTTCTCGTATACTCATTTCTCAAAAGCGTATAGCGTGTCAATTCCCCGCAACCTCACTCGGATAAAAATTTCGAATTTGCTCTATTCCCAGAACGCAACAAGTTTCTCCAGGACACTTGAAAGCAACAAAACAAACGGAAATAAAATAATCCAAGCAGGATCATAATTCGCCAAAGGGCAGAAAAAGAAACCAAAAGGGAAGAAAAAAGCGCCAAACGTTGAGCATCAGCCTTTCGCCATGAAGCCGCTGAATATCATGCACAGAGATTGCTTCCAATACGCATGCGCATGAAGATACGGATTCGTTTCAAAAGTAAAAAATTGAATATGCAATTTGAACACCTCTTTTTTAACCGACTGAGACGAAAATTGGGCACAGGTCTATAATTAATGTTCGCATCCGTGACACCAAGTTTTATTTATCTAAGCCAAAGAGCTTTTGAGATATAATTTTTACAAGTATGCGATTATACAGACCGACAGATAGTCAACTCTTTGACGGATTTGGCACACAATTCTATTTACTGTATAATGCAACTTTCTCAGTAAATCATTTTCTTTCTTTCTTCGTCAATTTATGCATTAACCTTATCTTAAATACTTTGACTACTTATTTTCACCTTCATATGAATTGTTATTTCTCTGAAGAACTGAAACTTGGGCCATCAGTTTCCAAAGAAATTCTTTTTATATTATAACACGCAATTTGCTTGTAATATTCACATTTAATTTTAAATTTTATTTTCAAATTTTAATGTTCTTCTCAAATAACTTAAGTAAGTAATTTCATTTAACTTTTAAGTAACTTCCATTTTAATCGGGCCACTTAAACGTTAAACTACTATAAAAAACTTTCAGTCTTAGTAAGAGACAAGCTCCTCGATACTCTGAAAAAAGCTGAATTGAGTATTTCTCCGCTATTTCATTCCAAACTTAGTTTAAACCAGCGGGAGTGGTCGCCCCTAAACTTTCTCGTATACTTCCCGAAAAAGGTGCTGTCCCCCCAACCCCGCGCGGATAAAAAAATTCGAACCTACTGTAACCCAGAATCCAATGGCCATCAAGATTTTTCATAGTACATTATAGTGACTGTAAAATATTTAGGTAGAGAATCAAGTTCAAAGAGATGCGTGTCGATTAAAACGCATCTATCAAACACTGCTTCCACTTTTGCAGGCTCAAGGACAAAGTGATGTAATTCGCACAAAAGCTTCCGCGTGCACAGAGATTGCTACCAGTACGCATGCGCATATAGAATCGGATTAGAAAAATTAATTATGCAATTTGAACGCCTTTTTTTAACCGATTGACACAAAAATTGGGCACAAATCTACAATTAAGGTATGAAGGCCACATACCAAATCTCATATATCTAAGTCATTATCTTAAAGAGTTATTCTGTTCACAAGTTTGCGATTATACAGACCGATCCGACAGACAATCAATCCTTTCGACGGATTTGTCCCAAAAGGTTATATGGACCTATATTCCCGATGATAAAACTGTGTGCTAAATTTTATCCATCTAGCTAATCAGGTTTTTGAGTTATAGTGTCCACATGAACGTGGACAGCCAGACACACAGACTTCCCGTACACAGAATTTGTCCAAAATTTGATGGAAACCTACAAATTGTGTTGAAAGACCACATCCCAAATTTCATCCCCGTAGCTCTAATAGTTTTCGAGTTATCGTGTTCACAGACAGTCATAATTCCAAAATTGTGTTTTTCGGCCTCGGGGAGGTCTAAAACGTGGAGATTCGTCAAAATCTCGAGTTCGAATTTTTTGTCGATACTTTCTCTCTGCATATTTCGTATACGAGAAAGTAAAAAGTGCAGGTACTAATTTGAAGAACTCTACATGAGAGATTAAACGATAACAGGTCGTACTTACATACATCTTCGCTTCCAACGTTTAAAAATACTATTTGGCCAGAATCGCATAACAATACGTTAAAATATTTTTATAACCAGCGGGAGTGACCTCCCCGAAACTTTCTCACATACGACTAGTAATGTGGGGTGGGTAAATACCCAGTGGGTAGGTAAATATTTTTTTGGTATTGCCCAAGGCCTGGATATTTTGAGAAAAAAAAATTTGAATGATGATTTACAATGAAACATATAAAATTTATGAATTCCCCCAAACTTAATATTTTGCGAAAAAAGTGCCTATGTTCGCAATTTTTACGCGCGCTGAGGTACCACAACTTTATTAAACGTTTTTGAGTACGAAATCCTACTATAGATATCGCACAAGATTTCACCATACCTCTGGTTAATCACAGGCGTCCATCTAGAGAATGTCAGAACGAAGTTTTGTTTTAGGGGGTTGCCATAATTTCCGAAGCATGTGTTTGCCGCCTCGCTACAATTTCCTTCGTAGACCGCCAAAGTCAAACATACTTGAAAAACAAAAATTGAATAAAATAAGGGAAACGCTTGTCAACACACAGTCGCAATGTGCATTTTGAACCAAATATGCAATTTGAAAGCCTTTTTTTTAATGGATTGAAACGAAAATTGGACACAAATCTACAATTAAGGTTGGAAGGCCACATACCAATCTTCATATATCTAAGTCATTATCTTAGAGTTATTGTGTTCACAAGTTTGCGATTATACAGACCGACAGACAGTCAACCCTGTGACGTATTTAGCTCAAAATTTTATACGGACCTACATTCCTGATGATAAAACTGTGTACCAAATTTTATACATCTAGCTATTCAAATTTTTGAGTTATAATGCTCACATGAAAGTGGACAAACTTCCCGTAGACGCATTTTGTCCAAAATTTGAAAGAAACCTAAAAATGATGTGTAAAGATTTCAAACCAAATTTCATCCCCGTGGCTCTAATAGTTTTCGAGTTCACAGACAAACATAATTCCAAAATTGTGTTTTTTGGACTCGGGGAGGTCTAAAACGTTGAGATTCGTCAAAATATCGAGTTCGAATTTTTCGACGATTACAAAACAATCTCTTTGCGTACTTCGTATACGAGAAAGTAAAAAAGTTGAAGCAATTGAATAAAATGAACCCGTAGAATAATAAAAAAATGCGAGGCTAATCCTTTTAAGCCCAGCCATATTTTAAAGCCGATTTTGTTGTCTTAATTATATCATTATCCTCTCTCACATAATTATAACATCGGGCGCAAGTCATTTTAAAATTATAATAAATCAAAATCCCTTCAATTGTTTCCACTGGCATCCTGTTTCCTTCGTCCGACTATTGAGTTGGCATTAGGGAAAATATTCTCTCCACATTTACATTGTGAGCTGTATTTGCAAATATGTATTCGCTTCATTAGAAATGACTTCTGATCAATATAAGAAAGAAAACGGGGCGAATAGTAATATGGGACTGCGTAGTGAAATAGGGTGACAGTCCCGTATATACGGAAGTATGGCAACCCTACATATGGGGCCAAATGATAATTATTATTTCCATCAATTTACATAACTTCATTTCTTCGAACACCCATTGGAGAGGGGATGACAGCACAGGTGTCGACTTCGTTATCCGATCCCGGCTCAAATTGACGAGGTTCGTCCCAAAATAGCTCTCGTGTTGTTTCAAAACGGCACGTTAATATAATTAATTTAAACTGATTAATCCTCCTTCTCCTACTCCCAAGTAACATTACAAAAACGTTTCGTACCTGTAAATGAACTTGTTCGAGAAATAATAATAATAATAATAAAAAGAATTGTCGAAGAAAAGATGTCGCCTAAATTTCCCACATTAATCCTTTCCAAGTCAGTCGGAAGTATACTTTCCACCAAATTCTTCAATTTTTAAGGTTGGCATAATAAGTTCTCGCCAAATTTTTTGATGAAACAAAAATTCAGATGCTTCAATTTCTTATCTCAAACGATAACGAAGTGTCTTGACTTGGTAATTCATCAATAATTAATAAAATTAATTAATATTTAATTTAATTTTTATTATAATTTTAATATTCTTCTTAAATGATTTACATATGAATGTACTGAATCATTTTAAAATCAGGCCTTAAAAAATAGAACTACTGTGTAACTAGCTTTCACTATCTCAGACCGTCGGCAAGTTCCAGTGAGCTCATCGATCATCTGAAAAATACTGAATCCTATATTCATTCACTTTTCAATTCCAACTTGTACTCATTCCCCGTTTCAAAGTTATAAAAAGAGCCGGTGCTAATTTGAAGCTCTTCACGATTAGATGATAACCGGTGGTATGCAAGTGCATCTTTGCTCCCAACATTTCAAAATGGTTCAAGACTAGAATCATCTAAAATTTCATTAAAAATATTTATAAAAAATCAGGTGAAGACTACATTAAAAGACTTTCAACGCTTTTTGGAGCGGCTATTACTTCTTTTCAAAAAAATGACTACGTCAATTGCGCCAGATATATTTAGTATAGTATATTTTTTCCTTATTTTAATTCTTCAAAACACTGTTTTAACGTAATATATGAACTTTTAAATGCCTCGTGCTGTACCTTCGTGATGAATGAAGAGATGGCAGAATCTGTTCAGTAAGAAAATTAACGCAATAATACAGAAACCATTGTGACAAAGTAAAGATTCAAGTAAATAGATAAATTTAAAATCTTAAGATTAAACTGAAAAATTATCAATTACTTCAACTCCTTTAATTTTTCACGACACATACAGTAAAACCTGTATAAAACGGACTCTGTAAGAAACGGAATCCTGTCTTAAACGGAAAAAATATTTAGTCCCATCGGAAATCCTCATATACTATTTAGCCCTGTCTAAAATGGAAAATTTTTCTAGTCCCTTTAGATTCCGTTTAGTTAGAGGTTTTACTGTATTTTATATATAATTAATCAATTCCAAATATGTATTACATCCTTCATATAATATACAACTTAATTTTTATTATTTCAATACCAATCACAAAGCAGTAAAACTATCAGCCGATAGTATTTTCAAACACATTACAAAATTATAACACTATGTGAAAAAATATAAATGATCTTGGGCTCTTTAAAATATGCTTAAATGTTCACAGATACCTACAAAAAAGATGATTAAAATGAATCACTGAATAAGAGAAATCTTCCATATAATGCAACTTACATTTAATTATTTCAATATCAATCAAAATGCAGAAAGCTATACAGACGATAGTATTTTTTAAACTGAAACACATTACAAAATTATTACATGACGTAA
>BGPR01040565.1:0-13912 GCA_013235015.1 Araneus ventricosus | reverse complement strand
GAGGCTTGTTGCATGGTCTGTTGCGTGTTTCAAGGCCAGAAGTTCCGCCTGGAAAACTGTATTGTAGTCTTGCAGTCTTGTCAACCATCTGTAGACTATATTTTGTCCTGACTAGATGCAAAATGCTGCCCCTACACCTTTTTCGGTCTTCGAGCCATCCGTGTAGATGCGGGTTCCCGATGTTATATCCCCGCCATCTACCAAAGAAATCCTTTCTTCTGACGGACATTGAGCGGGATGTGCACTGCGGGGGAAACCCGTTTCAAACTTTTTCAGCCTCTCCAGGAACGAGAGTTGTCAAAGTATCAGGAAGGGAGATGTTGAGTTTTCGAATGGCTGTGACTCTGGCCTCCTGCTGCAGCTGGAGGTAGAGCGGTGGAATTCCAAGTATGACCTGGAGTGCCGAGGTTGCTATTGTTCTGTATGCTCCTGTAAGAGCAAGCAGGAATGGTCTCTGGATGGTGTTAAGTTTCTTTTTGATTCTAACTGGTGGGTCAAGGCACCAGACTGTAGCTCCATAAGCAAGCATCCTTTCTATTACAGTCTTGTACAGCATTCTTCTGAGTTTAAGAGAAAATCTCCGGTTTGTCCCGGTAATCTTTAGTAGGTTCTGGTAAAGGGTAAATGATTTGGTTGAGAGATTTCGAAGGTGTGCATTCCAGTTTAGTTTGTCATCTATAAGGAGTCCCAGATATTTTATTGTGTGTTTTCTTTGGATTGTCTCTCCTTGCCATCGAATCCGTGGGGGTCTGGTTAATTTGCTGAAGAGAATGTATTGAGTTTTGCCTGTAGAAATTTGAAGTTTATTTTTGTTGGTCCAGTTAATGAATTTTTCTATTGCTGCATGCATTTGGTTTTCAATTTTTATTTTCGTGGGGGCGTGAGAGACGATCACAAAGTCGTCGGCGAAGGCTTGTATGGCTGTATTTTCTGGCCAGGTTTCCTGCAGAATTTCGTTTGCGACTAAGTTCCAGAGGGTTGGACCACTGCAGGAACCCTGTAGGAAGCCCATCCTCTGATCTCTAATGGCTGGTCCTTCGCTGGAATTGAGAATAATTTTTCAGTTTAGAAGTAGATTTCTGAAAATAGATGAGATGTTTTTGGGGGAGTGACAATTGTCCAAGTAGTTGACATTTGAGGAGTGTTGAATGTTATCAAATGTGCCCTTAATATCTATTGAGAGTACCAGGACATGAGGACTTTTCTTTTTGCATTCATTAATTTTTTGAATGAGATGGTGAATTGCTAGTTCTGTCGAGCGCCCCTCTCTGAATCCGTACTGGTTGTCGCTAATCTCTTTAAGTCTCTCCAGGTGGTAATTGAGCCTCTGGGTAAGGAGTTTATCTAAGACTTTTCCAATAGTTGGCAATAGAGAGATAGGTCGATAAGAAGAAGCTTCGTCCTCAGGTTTACCTTCTTTTTTGAACAGGATAATATTACCAAATTTGAGCGGGTCAGGGAACGTCCCGAGATGCAGGCATTTGTTGAACAGCTCCATGAACAGTATAGGAAAACGTTTATTTATTTTCTGAATAATTATATTGTCAATTCCGTCAGGTCCTGGTGCTTTTTTCTCATGAATGTTTTTGATGACAAGTGGAATTTCCTCTTTTGTGAAGGGGGCATCGTCTGGTTTATTAGTTCTTAATGTTGGGAGGTTCGCAAAATCTAGTGGATTCGGGAACATTTGCTCCAGGACATTGTCTGCAATTTTAAGATGGTCTCCTGTGGGGTTGTTGTTCTTTAAGGCTATGAGATGGCTGGAGGAATAGTTTTTCGAAAGGCGGCTTTGTATTGCTTACCATAAGTGTTTGAGGCGTTGGTTCAGAATGTTTTCCAGCCAGAATTCTTAGCCTGTTTAACATGCCTCATGTACAGGGCTTGATACTTTTTTAAGATAAGGAATCTGCTACTTCTCTGATCTTGAGGGGCTCTCTGTGCCCGTCGCCTCAGAGCTTTCAGACTATTTTTCTATGTTTCTAGTTTGGATGTGCACCAGGAAGGGGGCCTGGCAACTTCTTGCTTTTTGGTTTTGTAGGTGCTCTTGCAGGCATATCTGATTTTATTTTGGAGATAAGATGGCTCGTGGGTTTGTTGATGTCATCTTGTATTTGGCTGTTTATTATTTCTTCCAGAAGGGGATTGATGCTTGGTTTAAGTTCATTGAGGAATTTTCTATGATTCCCATGAAGGGTTTTGAATTTGTTGTAGGTGATGGTCTTGATTTGTGATTCTATTTTAATATTGATATATTTGTGGTTGCTGAGAAACGGTTCTTCTGACACCTCCCATTTGGCAATCTTACTAATTATGCCTTGGATACTAATTGTCAAGTATGGCCATCCCTTTAAGATGCCCCTTTCAAAGGTAGGTGGTGCGTCTGGTCTGCTTGCTATGAAGAGATTGTTCGCTAAGAGGAATTGAAGGATTCTTTCACCCCTTGAGTCGATATCTCTATAGCCCTACATGGTGTGATGTCCGTTAAGATCGGCTCCTATAATGATTGATTCACCCCTTAAAGACATGATTATATCTTGCAATTCCTGTAAGGTTTCCTGGATATTTGAGTGTGGGGAGTTGTAGGCCGAAATGAAGGTTGTTGGATTCTGGCCGGTTTGCAATTTGACTGCTACCGCATATTTTTTGCTTGCTATGATGGCAGGTTTGAGGTTCTTATTAACTATGGATATTGCTGCTTCATTGGTTTTAGAGGGGAAGACAGTCCAGGACTGGGGAAAGCCTTGAATTTTTTCTGCACGAGAATAGGGCTCTTGCATAAGAATTATGTCGGAATTGAAGTTCACAATTGAATTTTGAAGCTGGTGACTTGTCGCTCTGGTCCGGGCCAGGTTGATTTCCAAGATGTTTATTGAGATGCTAGTTGAGGAGATGGTCAAGTTAATGCTACTATGAGAAGAAAAATCCATTAGTAGTCCCTTGTTCGGAGGTAGGCTGCTACTTCGAGGTGGTAGCATGAACATGAGTTGTCTGAGGCTTAGTGACTGATTTTGAATTCCTCTCCTTAGCAATAGTTGTAATGACTGCAGTTGACGCACACTATTTAGGGAGACCGACATCTCCTGGTTTCGTGCCTGCCAGCGCAGCTTCCACAGGTGGGCCTGACGTCATTGCAATCTTTAGAAAGGTGACCACATCCTTGGCACTTTGTGCAACGTTTGAGGTGAAAGAACTCTCTCATGTTGTGCATGGTCCAATTGAGGGCTAGTTTACGAGTTCTTTTGATCTTTATGATGACCTCTCCTGGAGCCTCCAAAACCCAGTGGGAGGTGTCTTGCTCTTTTCTTCTTAACTTGAACCTTAGTTTCAGGGGATTAGGCAAGGCCAGGCGGTTTACAATAGCCTGATGCAGCTCCTCTTCTAATATTGAATTGGGAATGTCATAGACTATGAGGCTCGGGTGGCGTTTGCCTGGCCCCTTTGTTTCTATTTTTGCTGCTAAGTCCTCTTTATCTGTGATGGAGGATACCAGTTTGGAAATATCCTCTTCTTTATCGCAAACGACGACTAATCCTGCGTTTTGGACCTTCTTGATGTTCTTAATGTTGAAGTCAAGCTTGGAAAGTTCTTTCTTGAGTATCTCCTCAACTGGAGTCTCGTTCTCCAAGAATTGCTGCAGAAGTTCAAGTGGGAAGTCTGGATGCCCCCTCATACAGCCCAGATATGGCACCCAATCTTGGTGCCAAACATTTATTGGGATCAAGGTTCTCTTCAACCAATAATGTGAAAACAGCTGATGAGAACTGGTTCAATTGGCAGTGACGTGATTTCTCTCAAGCCGATTTAATAAATGCCTAAATAGATTTTGTGTAAGTGGAAAAGGGAGCGTCACAAGTATGCCTCTTAATTCCCTTTTGTATTTTCTGTCTATTGTTAATAAATAATTCTTTATTACCCTTGTAAACTTTTCTTTGGATCCATCCTCGTATGAAAACACCTCTATCCGAAAGTGATTCTTTTGGAAATAACTTCCCATTGCCTAACTATGTCCAATTAGGAATAACAAAATTTAAAATTTAGATAAAACGCACTTCAACAAAGATTAGGAGCACAAGACGCTGAAATTTCATTGCATAACTAATATTCATTTTCACATTTTATAAAAGTTAGTTGTTATCTTTAAACATAATACGAAATTTTTAATTCGATTTTATGTTATGTGTTTAAATTTCTGGTAATGACAAAAGTCTCAGATATAAATTTTCATTTTGTAGTTTATTTTATAATTTATTCTCCATATAAGATCTCCAATATTTTTCGAATATATTACGCTATTAAGAGACCTTAACACGTCCATAAAGCAGTGGTGCATGTATGTGCCCAGGAGCTTTCAGTTGAAACAAAAAAAATATTACTGTGGTTTCAGCAAATCTGTTCTGCATATTGTATTCTTGGCACTATAAATGAATTGGGCACTACATTCTATGGTAAATAATGCCCTTCTTTCTGTGTATCTGTTTGTGTAGGGTCAGGCGGGGAAATTGGGAGCAAGTAGTAATTGGGAACAGTGACTACAGAGCGCATTGGTGAGGCCCTAAGGAACCGAAAAACATGTGCTTTGATTAAGACACTCTACAGAAAAAAGAAAAACACTTTCCTACTTTTTTCAATATTACTCGCATTTGCTACCGTTTGTTACCTTTAACTGCAACCGTGTTCAGAAAAGTGAAATCAAATTTCTTCAGTTCCTTTTTTCGTTCTCTACGTCGATTATATGCATGCTAAGTTGCTAATTTATATATTTATTAGATATCTGGAATATAACGATTACGAACAAACTTCAATTTTCCTTCATGGATTTCATCTTGAGGAATAGGCTAGTGCTATTAATTACCCCTGACAATATTTACTGCGGGGTAATTGGGAACGGATTCTAATATAACTAAAACCTTTATTTTTTATGAATTTATAATGTTTTATTGTTTGTTAGGAAGCAATTTTAAATCTTGAAGCATGATTGCGTTCTATACCGTCAGTGAAGTTTACTGTATTCTGTCAAATTAACAACTGAAATTTAAAAAGAATGCACCATGTGATCCACATACATATTACTTTTAGTGTATGAAACTTCTGTTAATAATGATATGAAGCCATTTTACTTCAAGTCTGAAAAAAAAACAAGAAACTGATGAAGAGAAAGAAGAAAAAGTGAAACTGATAGACGAATCTCAAGATGAGGATTTTGGCTCTTTTCAAAAAGAATGGAGGCTGCGGAGATGAAGAAGTAATTTATCTGGAATCATCCACGGTTGATTTTTCAACAAACCTGTTTGCTTTCATCTATATGCAAGAATGATGGCATAGTATTCATACGTCTGCGGGATTCAAGAAGTTGGCAGTGGTGAATATGATATTCCAGGTATGAGAACCACTAATTGGGCTAAATCAAACTTTCTTCCGGTGGTGAATGACCAGATTGACATTTCAGGCAGTCAGTTACAAGCTGTACTCCCAGATCGAATCTTTGAAGTAGATTGTTGAAAAAAATTATCTGGTTTTCAGGTATGATATTCTTTCAGGTATTGTATTCTGAATGTCAAATAAAAATTAGTAGAATAGTGAATAGAGCATTCGATTTCAAGTAAAAAATCTACTTTTTACTACTAAATTGAACTATTTGTTTCTACTAACTTTTATGTGTGAATTTTAAGGCTTCCTTCTAGTGTGTCATAATATTCAGTTATTTCAATTTCTATAAATATTCATTTCCCATTTTCTTTCGATAAAATTTGAGTTAGAATGAATTTAAATTACACCAAATTGAAGGTAGTAAATATTATAATAGTTTATACGTGCGATATTCCATGAAATAGAAGATAATTTTGCTGAAAAGCGTTCAAAAACAGTATTTTGTGATAGTTGGAAAAAGGCAGTTAATTGCCTCTTGAGGCAATATACAGTAATTTCTAATCAGTTCATATATATTCTCTTGAAATTGATTCGTTATTGTGATTGTAAGCCTAAATACGTGTTCCCAATTAACCGGTAGTTTCTGGGGTAATTGGGAACACTTCGGGGTAAAATAAAAACGCTAAAAGTGATGTTGATTAATTAGTAAATTATTTTTGAAAGGAGGAATTGTTTAATGAACCCTGCAGAATATGCTAATGAACTCACAAAAAATGCAGGCCTCTTCTCCATCATATACTATCCTTTGAAAGTGAAAGAATGACAGAGTCTTCAAAATTCGCCTGCAATTATTCCCAACTAATCCTATATGTATGAAACAGTAAAATAATATGCCTTTCACTTTTATAATAGTGTTTTCTGCTTCATGAAAGAAATATTAATTTAAAATATAATTAGAATTTTCAATTATTATCATTACAAGACTGGCTAGGAAATTTAATAAATTCACAGATATTCTAAATAAATATATAGACATCTTTCTGAAAAGTGTGAAAACACATATAGTATTTAAAGCATTTATTATAAAATGATTCCTTTGCGAGATAACGACAATCCTATAGCCAAATATTAAATTTTATTTTATTTCCCCTACTGTCGTTATTAATAAGCTTAAGATATCAACTTTTGATTTTTAAAAAAACTGTTTGAAATCTCAGTAAGCCAATTCAGGAGATATACGTGATCCTTACCAATTTATTTCTTAGAAGAAAAACAAATTGTAATCCACTGAAATTTAGTTCTAAGACAAGTTAATTCCCTTGCGACGAAAGTTCTTCTGCTTCTCAAGTTTCCGGGTTTTAGATTGTTGTTTTCAAGGCATCTGAAGGAAAACAGATATGTTCGTCATTTGCTAGAGACTTTCAAAAGTACATATTACAGAGCGAAGCAAAAAGACTAGACAATGAACAAATTGGCATAATTACTGAAAAATATTTAATTTCTTTAATTAATGGTGATTCAGCTAAACGTGGTGTGAATATAAAATATTTATAAAATCAAAAAATTCAATTATGCATATTGCAGATTGCATAATTAATGCTATCAAAAAATTTTAGACAAAAATTTAATTAAAGCAAAATAAATCTAAAATATTATTAAACAGAATCTCATTAGGTTCCCATTCTTGTATATTAGTTCAGAAATGTGGTTTCCATGAAGAAACTAAATCTTACTAACTTCAGGGATTCATTGCTTAACGCAAATCATCGATGGATCACTTAAGCTCATTCACAAAGGAGTATTATCTACTATTTAAGTAAATTTTACGATAACATGATACGCAAAAGATATCTGACCCTTTAAGCGTTTGAGACGTATTTTTCCGTTCGTCATATTGACTTCAAAAGCAGGTAGTTTATAATTTCGAAACCTACTTTGAATAAATATTATTAAGATTTCAGACACGTGATTAAATGCAATAAATATCTAGTTATTCACTTTGAAGGCATCTTTTTAAGACTTTAAATCAATTAGATCAATATAATTAGCCATGAAGAGGGTTGGTTGGGTTAAGATCAGAACTGCATGCTAGTCAATCGTGAACTTTCATATATTGCCTATTAAATGATATTTTGTTGCTGTTTGCATTGTGAATCGAAGCAATGACTTGCTGAAATTCCCACTAAAGTCCACCTAGAGAATCGGAAAATAGTACCAGGATTTCCATAAAGACCTCAAGTAACATTGTAAGTTGGTGACCACTGGTAAAAGTTTAGAGACACTTGTCTGTTGAAGCAGAATGCGGTCCAAACCATCTCTGTCCCACCATTTTACCTACGACTGAAAAAAACACCATTATTCTTTAAGAAGCCATATCAGTGTCATGTTCAACAGTTTCGCGAATCAAGATATCACATTTTTACTTCGCCTTATGGAGCTACAGAACGCATTCAGCGTAAGTCAATAAACACTAAAAATGAAATAAACGGGTCCTTTAAAAATGAATTTAAAAAACACCAGTTTTCGTAACGATGCAAAAATAAGAAGAAAAAAAACGTTTTTATTAACAATTAAAAAGAACTTGCACTCAAAAGAGAAAGAAATAACTAAAGCTTTTCAAAATAACTTCCATTTAATAAAAAAATGACTTAAGTTGAGTTTCCAATTAACTTTTTGAAAAATTCAGTCTATATGTTCTTTCTCTGTAACTTCTGCCTTTGAAATTAGAACTCGCGCTACCAAATCTTTTAGAATGGGCGATAATGTGGCGGAATATACTAATACGATAGTTAATCAAACATAAGTCTCTTTTTTTATATATTTTATGGTTCTATGGTCTGCATGAAAGTAAGTTTCCAAACAATATTAAACTATTTTTAATATTTATGCTTGTAATAGTTATCTCATAGAATATAAAATCATTTTGAAACGTTTCTAAAGATAGTATTCAGGCTTATTTTGTTTCAAGAACTTGAAGGGCTCATTCTTAACCAGATATTATCATCCTCTCCTATTTGTCTTTCTATTGCAAATACAATATTCCAATCTTTGAGTGAAAAACTCTTATCTTCATTTCTTTTACGAAATGCCTTTACTTTTAACAGTTGCAAATGGGTTGATCTATCATTACGGTCATACATAATTTCTTTTTCCCATGTCTTTTTATTCAGTGACATTTAACTCGGCGTCATTTAGCAACTTACTGTGTTTTCAGACACATGAAACTTGTGAAGCAGTGGACTATTCTCAGGTCTTGATATAGTCTCGAGCATAATAAGCTCAGCATTATCATTCATATTTTGAACTGTAGCCATACTTCCAATACATTGATGACCGGTTGTAGTTTATAGCATGCTCTTTAAGAGGTTTGATAAGACATGCTCTTATTTCTTGGTATCCTCGAGAGCCCCCATTTCATCCCAAGTGAAATTATTTCCGTTTTAAGCATTAAAGCTCTATATTACCAAGTTATAATCATATTTATTTAGGTTGTGGTAACCGTAAAGGCGCTACCCCACATGTCTTGGCATCCGGTGTCAAACAAATAAGAGTCTTTCTAGAGAGAATAACATTCTTTGCGACGTTTGACGTGGCTTCTGACCTCGATGTCTTCTCAATTTACAACGAACCGCATTTACAGGATGCGTCTACCTAACTTATCATTTGAGATATACGTCCCGATGACGTCTGAATTTCAAGAAAAGACCCTTGTTTGGTACTTTCTAGTCCTTGAATACTCCGATAATCGCGACTATTTGTAATATGTGCCTCCCTGATCGGTTTTTAGAATCGCACACGTTTCTACAAGACAAAACTCGATAATTTGATTGCTTTGTGAGATTCATAATTGCTTAAATTTCTGTAACGAGCTTATCTTTAGCTTTCAACTTCTAAATTAAAACCCAATTCTCGAACAGAATTCCTTTAATTCGACGCGTCTTGCACACGAAGTGTTATAGTGTTGAGGACTTTAATAAACGAAGCGGGTCAAGTAATTGGTGGAACGTTTCTCCGTGTCCAATATTTTGCTATAGACTAATTTCTGTTTTCATCCGAAAATTGAATATTAAAACAAATAAATGAACGATTTTTGCTATCATTTTCTAAAAGATTCTGAAGTTGTTGAAGAGTTGTTTAAATTCTGCTAAAAATATACATAATATTACAATCGAATGACGTCATTGTCTAAACTATGGTGTCGTACTGTATCTAACGTAACAAAACTGATACTTAGAAAAAATGGAGCTTAGCATTCTGGCAATAAACAGCGTACATATAAGATGATGTTCACTAAACTTAAGATGGCAACTCACTATCCGTCCACGACAAATTTGGAGTAATATTGGGTCTCTTGACTACTATCATCCAGCATTAAGGACAAATTTGCAGTAGTTCCCAGCTAAAAAAATCTGCAAAAAATCTGAAGGAATTTGGAACATGTTTTTTTCAGATTTTCTGCAGAAAAAATTGCAGAATATCTGAAGAAAACTATGTTCCAAATACCTTCAGATTTTCTGCAGAAAAAAAATGTAGAATATCTGAAAAAATATGCTCGAAATACTTTCAGATTTTCCTACAATCAAGGTTTAATTACTAATTTCAATTAATGTAATTATTAATTTCATTAATTTAATTTGTGATTCAACTTACTTGAACAATGCCGATTCAGATTATGACAAAACTTGAAACTCATCCTGTCCGGGATTCGAACCCGCGTTCCTATAGATGGCAGGCAGAAACGCTAACCACAATGCCGCGCCGGAACACACAAGATGGGATAAATTAATCTATTTGCGTTTTAGCGTCACCATAGCTCTCTTAGCGCCATCTAGTGGTGTAAAAATCAACCAAGGTCAGAATGCGTGCTTCAAAGTCGTACAGATGAGTAATAGATGAGATTAGTATTATTTTTGTCCAATAATTTAGATTCTCTGTGTCAATAAATTCGTTTTCACCTTCTATCTTTCTGGTAAGCCTTCTCTCCATCCAAGGGACGCAAGCTCCACTTTTCCCTTCTTTTTGGAGGAAAATAGCTAGTCAGAAAGACAGTTGGAACACTAATTGGAAATTAATTAAATTATGGGGAAAAAGTTTAAAATGGTAAAAGCTCAAATATTTATTTTAAAGATTAATTTAGAATTCATTTTTTCAGTGGCATATTTAAAAAATTTAGTGCCTAAGACAATTTTCGATTGGGAAATTTTTGGAAACTCCTGTCTGCTGTAGAATTAAACAATAATAATAATTACATTCTAATTTTGTTCTATATCCTCTGGAAAATAAAGCTGCAATATTAGAGAATATGGTGCAAAATATGTATTTAGAGAAATGCAGATATTATGAAATTGCAGTTAAATCTTCAAAAAATCGACAGATGTTGGTCAAGTTTAATGATTTTGTGAAATCTGCTAAATAACTGCAAATTGAATTGAAAACAAAATGCAAAGTCTTAAAAATCTGCAGGATATTTAAAGAAAAAAGAAATTTTTTGTAGATTTTATGCAAATTAAATTGAAGAAAAAATGCAGATTTTTTCTGTCTTCAAAAAATCTACAGAAATCTTTAAGGAAACTTCAAAGAAAATTTTTTCTGCAGATTTCTGCAATTTTTTTAGCTGGGTTGTCTTCCAAACACTGAACTGCAGCACTTTGGTCGACATCTCTAGAATTAAATTTGATCTTTGAAACAAATTAAAAACCCTAATAAAGATCTCATCGCCTCTCATCAAAGAACGTTTTCACAAAAATTGACTGCTGATGATCAGATTTAGAAATTTTTCTTAGCAAATATGTGTCAACGGTATTGTTTCATGGCAAGAACTGAATATAGAATGTGAAAGAAAGGTATGACATACATGATGAAATTTTATTTTTTACATTTTTTTCTTTCTGAAATTGTTCACTTTCAGGAGATCCAACCGAAACTTAAAACGTTTCTATAGACAAGACAATTAAGTGCAATTCGATTACCATTTCATTCAACATTTTAGCAAAAATGACCTCAAAATCAGTCTTTCTAAGACAATCTTTTACCTTTCCTCCGGAAAATCTTACATTTTCAATTGCATCATTTCGAAAAACTTCTTTTCATATTTGGCCAAAAAGTACTTTCCATGTAAAGAATTGTCTTAATATCCTTTAATGATTAATAATTTATTTACCACAATGCCCATAAATACTCCAAGACAAATTTAGCAGAGAGTTTTTCACCGTTTGGCATAAGAAACATTGCACACAATAATATTAATAAAAATAAGACGCAAAAATAATTAAGAAAAGCTAAAAAAAATTATTTGTATTAACAATGAAAGTCTCTTGTTGAACAAACAAATAAGAAATTTATTATTCAAGAAAAAATTATTTTCTTCTAGCCTTAGTCAAACAGAATGCTGGCGAAAGGAAATGGCAAGCCACTTAACTAGGCTATGCATAATGTTTGCCTTTTTTAACAATTCTTAGCTATGAATGGCTATTTTTAGAGAAAGATAAGCAAAATATAAATAAATACGCGAAAATGTAAAAGAAATCGTGAGTTTATCACAAGCCATGAAAAAGATTTCTATTTTTATATTATTTCTATTTAATAACTTCTGAATACTTGATAGAAAGATTTATTTAATAAACTGAAGTCATTACATGGCGAGCTATAAAGAAAGAATCTGATAGAAAATAAAGTACCTCTTTCAAGCTATATTGATTAATAAAAGTCGAAATAAGGGAAGGGGCCAGGGGTGTAGTGGAGGCGAACGCACCGGAACTGCTTTTCTTTCTTTTATACGAAAAATAAATAAAAGAAAATTGTGCGACAAAAGATGACAATCATAGATAACTGATACTAATTGAAACTGAAACTACCCAAAACTGATCTTTGCCAGATTTGAGAGACGGCGGAAACATAAAAAATCCCAACAATATGGAGGTTTTAAATAATGGTTTGGTGTTTAAGTCTGTCCACCACGAGAACTCTGCTTTCTTAGTTGTATAGTTGGCGACGGACGCTATAGAAACAGGTTATCGTAGGAGGAATCCATTTCGAGGAGGTAGAAGTTCACGCATGATGTACTCTTTTAACCTACGCAAACTGGCGCCAAGAATAAAATAAAGCTACGACTTCCGTCTTATTTCTCCTATTCGAAATTGATCTTCATTAACATAACCAGTTGCTATAGCGACCGCCGTCAGCTAGACAACTTGGCGGGCTGAGTTCTCGTGGCGGACAGACAGTACCTATTTCAAATTCGTGATCTTTAGAAAGGGATTCCCAGACACAATGGCTTTCTGAGTGGAATAAAAAATTATTTTTTACGTGGATGGACTGTAAAAATGGCAAAATTGGTTGTAAAATATATTTATATCTATACATGTATCTATTTCCCACTAGGTTCTTTTAAAAGAGAACGAACTGCTGTTTAAAAAAAGTGGCTTTCATGCAGTGTTACCTTTAATAGATCTTCAAGATCCTCTCACCTCACTTCTCTCCGAAAAAAAATTCATATCATAAACATTCTACTGATGAAAAAATAAGTTCTGCAGCTAATCTACAAGCTGCCCCAAAAATTCGTGATTCAATGAATGTATCCCAACTGGCCTCAACACAAGCAATAGTTAGGACCTGGTATAATATCGATAAAACTAGAATTGTCATAATAGACAATCAATGATGCGGGCGCTTAAGTTCTAAATAATTAGAACTTGAAAAATGTGGATGAGTGATGGTTTTATTTTACTTTGATAAAAAATCTAATAAAATGAACACGTAGAATAATAAAAAATTACAAGGCTAATCATTTTTAGCCCAGTCATATTTTAAAGTTTATTTTACTTTCTGAATTATACCATTTTCTTCTTTCATATAATTATAAAATTGGTCGCAAGTCATTTTAAAATTAGAATGACAAGCCAAAATTGCTACAATCGTCTCCGCTGACAGCCTACTCCTTTCGTCCGACCATTGAGTTGACATTAGGGAAAATACATCTCCACATTTGCATTGTGGGTTGAAATGGAGGATGCGTATTCGCATAGCTTTATCAGACATGACTTCTGATCAATATACTTCGTGTCTGTAAAAAAATTCAGCCACTCATCTATATTCAATTTCATAGTTGCTCCGCAATCTCGGTTGGTATTAATTTTCTCTAAGTAATCATTTAAATATACAAATTGGTTGAATAAAATTTCTATGCTGCCAATATGGACGTTTTTTACTTGTAAATATTCAATAGTACGATCAATTTCTTCCCATTCAGGAAAAAACGGGCTCAGTAGTAAATTCCAGCGACAATCCCGTATAAGCAAACGTATAACAACTCTAGCTAAAAGGGATAGACCTTATTCTGTTCATTTTACACTTTTGGAACAACAAAAATTAGGAATTGATGTCGGAATACATTCAAGATATGCTGTAGAAATTATTGGTTATTTTTCAATCTCTACATAAATAATAAAAGACAGTGTGTGTGTGTTTGTGTTCGACAGGGCGCTTTTCGCGACCGAGAATTACGAGATCGGAAGAGCGTCGTGTAGGGAAAGAGTGTAGATCTCGG
>BGPR01040564.1:0-13912 GCA_013235015.1 Araneus ventricosus | reverse complement strand
TTATTGATTTGGTTTGTTTTGTGTCACAAGAGCCTGCTATTAGGGTATGCTGCGCCAAACAGGTGTTTATTTTTCGTAAGGTAAATTAAGAATAAAACTCCTATACGTTCAATGGAAAATGCAACTAAGCGATTGAAGCCTTACAAAACACAAGTGAACTTCGAGAAAATAGAAGATGTTTCCTCCCCCTTAACCGAAACACCATTTTTACACTTCCTCCTCTTTCGAACTCAACGTATGCTGAAAAATTGCGACGCAAAAGAACAGAAATACTATCACGATATTTCAAAATGAATTAAGTTCAATGACCGCTGTACAAGGAGAATTTCTTAATTAAGACGTAGTCAGCTCTTTTAAGCACCTCTGTAATTTGGTACCAGCCAGTGGAAAGCAATAGCATATGGGCTTTAAAAACAGTGTTCGTTGTCAGAGATAAAACTTTTACCACGAGGATACGACAACAAATCGTTAAAATCAACTTCGATGACGTTCTCAAACAGAAGCCAAAAGAAATATTCAAGTAATCAATTCAAAAGAATATTCTTCAGTTATTGCAGAGAAAGTTGGCTTTCTCTTGACGGTTTTTTTAGTTTGACAAAAAAAAAATATTCCATTGAGTATTCAATTTAATGTTCAATATCAACGTGATCCAGACTGGTGCAACTTTTGTGGAACATTTTTTTTAAATTTATTTTTTTTTTAAAGTCATCAAAGGACATCGTCATAAGGATTTTATGAAATGCTTTATTCGAAAGAACGATTTCTAGAGCAACTCGGCGAATACTTTTAATTAAATATTTTTTTAACAGTAAGGGTAAGGTTTTGATGACTGGCTTTAACATATGGCCTGCTGTATCAAATAATATCAGAAATGTTTTCATTTGCAAAAAAGCTTTCGTTTCAAAGAAAAGTTATCGAACATTTTAAGCAAAGCACATAGCCGTGGCTTTCCACTTCCAATTCATATTGCACACGGTTGTCTTCTAACAACTGGGTTACGCTTCTTCGGAATCGAATTTTAAAAATTGGATAGCTTATTTTAAACCTTGGATCCGTACAGAAATTACACAGATCACCATAAATCGAAACTTCGCATCATAAAATGGAAAATGTAATCGGATGTACAGAAAGCGAAGTTGCATCTGTTTATCTCCACCATATACAGTTTTCAAAATTTCGCACTGTATGCATAATTTTTCATAGAATTTCTGTCATCTATACATATATAAAGTAGAGTGTGTGTCTGTTCTTTATACAAATCTACAGTTTCGGTCCAATCTTGATGAAATTTGACACGCATACTCTTCAAAACAAGAGAAAAATTACTGTCAACTTTTTAAAAGTGAAAAGTTAATTAAATTCCGAGTTAATTAGAAATTAAGCGAAAATGTGAGGCTTTTGCATAGTTTTTTGTCAATAACTTTCGAAGGATTTTTACACCACCTTAAAATGGGAATATGGAGGGAAAGCGTATTTCTATCTTCCCTGCATTCTTTTGTTACTGATGCTCAAGGTTATTTGAGATACTGTCTGCTATTCATTTCGCTATCTCCCTGTGTCTCCTCCCCTCCTTTTCCTGTCATAAAATCCTGAACGATACTGTCCGACCCATCTCGGTCTGCTCTTTGTCACGCAGACTCTGATTATCACCACTTCTGAAGAAACCTAGCGCCTTCTGTGTTACAGTTTTTTAGTCGACTGGAGGTCTCCGCTGCTTCGAAGCGGGCTGTACTCCATAAATCTCGTCTCGTCTCTCGTCCGACCCAGAAAACTGCCCTTTCCCCTGCTAGGCTGAAGACCAGTTTGCACTTGGAAGAGAGATAGCACGTTGCTCTTAAAATAGCTAAGCATTCGCATTTAATATGCCGACAAAGAAAAGACAGTCCATCGGACAAGTACATACGCGTGAAACCCCCAGAACAGCGTGATGCTCGCGTCGAACGCCTCAGAATGTCTGCGTCTAGGGCTATAGAAACACCTGAAGTTCGCCCATGTTAAAACAAAATTTAATTGTGTAGTAGATTGGCATGTGGGAGATTTTTTCTTCCTGTGTGTATATTCCCAAAAAATTGACAATCAAAGCTGAAAATAAAAATCAAATGTGCCTTCAATGAACGATTCTAATATCTTACAATGTAGTTTCAGCGTTGAACTGTTATACCTGTACCTGAAAAAATCATTTTTCTCCCGATTGATTTTGGATACATATGAATTTCAAGGTAATTATGTTTGACTTTGTCTTTTGAAGTGTCTCATTAGGTTTTCTTTTTTAAACATTTTATTTTGTTCACAGAAGTCATTTTTAGAAATATGTTTTATCTTTTTTTTTTTTTCAAAAATATTTATTTAGCTAAGTAACTTCAATATGAATATAATTTTATTAATTGACTTTAATTCAAAATAACTAATGTCAAATATAATTTAAACAATGTGCGAAACTTTTGATATTTTATTTTGCACTCAAAATAATTATTCAATCATATGTTGCATGTTTTCATAGTTTTAGATAAGTTTCCTTTTGTTTGTGAATATATTTTGGGACGAGTTATAAGTTGTTAAATGGATTTCAGTTTTAATACTTTACAGATATGAAGTTACTTTGTGTCAGTGTGTACAGTATCACTTATAATAATAGTAATACTATATTTACGGGATTAATAAGATTGGCGCACCAGGTGGTCGCCGTAGGCGGCCAGTAAATCATTATTAACCCTGACAGCAAAGGGTTAATCTTAAAATCAATTTCCATTGAGAAAGCAACTGTAAATTACACACAAGGTATTCTACTTTTATAAAAAGAAAGATGAGCGAGAAAGATTGTAAAAGTACAATGCATATTTCTAAAACTACCATTTTTGGAAAGTGCACTTGATAAAGATAAAAATGGACTGCATTTTGCAGATTTAAGCTCCTGCGTTAGTTGTAACATCGCCAAGAGACTGCACAAACAGAGTAGATCTATTTTAGTCCATTTATTAGTTTTGTTGCAAAGAACTAATATACTGTAATGAAACAGATTTTGCCAGCGGCATACTTGTATTTTGGTTTAAAGCCGCGATATTGTACTTGGATGAAAAAAGCAACAGGAAGCGACACATTCAAAGAACCTTTAAAATTTCAATTCTGAAAGTAAGCTAGACAAAGAGTTGCACAAAACTGACGTTTCATGTGTAAGCTCGGCAGAAATTAATGAGTTTGGGATACAAAAATAGGGTTTGTTATACAAAACTTATTTCATAGAAAAAACAGACATTTTACTACTTCACATAATCATTTTTCTACGAAATATTTAATTTCCGGTAACAGTAATGACTTTTACACAGATAACGGTACATATAGCTGTTTATGGATATTTTCTATAAAAAGTGCAACAAATTTTAAAAAATCCAATTTTTTCTCCCCTGTAATCTGTCATCACAATTATCAGCATTTTAGAGATAATTCCATCATATTCTCAACATTATTACATCATTCTTGTCAAAGCTACACTAACTTCTGAAAACTCTTGGTAAAATAATCAAATTTTACAGATAGGCGATATTTCTTATACAGAATATAACGTTTATAATATATCAAAAATTATTTGCTTAATAAAAGGTTTCTCAAGTAAAATTAAAACCGTTTCGACTCGGATCACCTATACAATCATGTACAAGTTTTCACGATTTGAGGTCAATATAGTTGATACAAAGTATGAAGGAAAAAAAAATGTAGGCACACTTTGACAAACAGATTAGGTAGATCAACATGCATCAAAATTTCATAACTCAAATTTACAAAAATGTAGAATTATGCCAGTAATCAGAAGTGGTCGAAATGTTGACAGTTCTTGTCCAGGCGCTGGTGATAAAACCGCAGATGGAATTACAAATGGTGTTAAGTCACGCTAATTGGTATTTAGGCGCATTCTCTATCAATGGTTGCCCAATTCGTTGCTCGTAGTTTCATGCATCCCTCCCTCCCCCACCCCAGAAAAAAATCCTTCGGGCGGAGGGGGATGCCGAAATCCGTTGGGCGTACAGAGGTACTCGCGTCTCAACAGTAATGTGGATGAGCTCCGTTTTGCTGGAAGTACCATTCTTCAATCTCAAACATCTCTTGAATGCATTGCATAATGCATTTCCATTGTAAGCTCGGGAAAATTTCACCACTTAACGGCATTCTCATAGAAAAGACCAATTAACCCAAAAACTGACAAATTACTTTACAATACAGTTAACACTTTATTAGTTCACTTGGTGTTCCATTGTCAAACAGGGATTATCACTTGACGACCGATGGAACCATTATGAAAAAAAAATTAACGGTAAAAATTATAATTGTAAAAAATGCAAATGAATTAAATAGAAACGTAAAACTGCCTTGTAATTATTAATTTGAGTTGTGAAACTTTGATAGGTGCAACTAATTGTTTATGTAATAAGTATTCCAAGTGCGTTTATATTTTTTTGCACTATTAATAAATTAGGCAATACACGTCGTTATAATTAACATTAACCACCGAGTATTATAATATACGACTGATAAAATACAGAAAGGCCTCTAGGAATTTTAGCATTTTAACATAACTAGTTTTAACCTCCTGTGCTCTTGGTAGCATTATCACAGCATGAAATGGGACGATTTTATTTCAGCTTAATTTATAAAATGTTCTGGATTCAGCATGTTCTTCAGCATGCAAATAATTCTTGTAGTGAATGAAATGCAAAAACAATTATCCTCTTGCCCTTTTTAAAAACGGCCAGATCAGTCAACAATAATGACTCTACATAGGCCATATTCAAATATACAAAAAAGCTTTCTGGGAGAGAATGCAGTAACCAGCGAATGAAAGAGCAAAAAACAATACGACCACCTTTGACCTCTTAGTGAAATTTTCGATCTGATTTAATGAATTTACGTCCGAAGCACACATATGACTCGCATATCATTGGCGGAGTTCGGATTCCGGGCTTCTCCGACCCTGAACCTATACATCCTCACAAATTCACCTTATTTTTATAATGCTAATATAATACCGAGAAATCTAATCATTTGCAAACGATAGATTTTTAATGTAAAAGTGATCCGCAACAAGGCCTCTGGCGACAGAACTTCAAAAAAATAGTACAATTTCTAACCACCGATAAGTTCCACCCTCGCCCCCTCTTGATCTAGATGATCCATCAACGAACTCGGCCGAGATTTTCACTCTCCCTACAGTAGGAAGGGCGAGGGAGTAGTTTTGAGTTCTAGGGACCATGATCGGAGAAATTGTATAGAATTTTCCCGAAGTCGTGTCCTGAGAACCGTTGCAACAGGTAGCATTCCTTATAAAGAATCTATACACCTAATATAGAAATAAGTTTCATCTACGGATATTTTCAAACTTATTTCCAAATATTTTTCAATGAGAACTTCATTAATGAAGTTTTTCCCTTAATTCCTTTAGCCTTGGATTTCCCACAAATTATGTTACAAAAATATGAAGAATTAACGAACTGTACAATAACCCGAAAGAATTTATGCACCCCTGGTAAAAATAGCATCCGAACACAGCTAATTATACGCGAGCTAGAAGACGTTATTGAAACAAAGTAATTAGACTTTGCTTCCATATACCTTTCAATACAATTGAAATAATGGGTTCCATACACAGTCGCTATTTTTACACACATTATCATTGCTTAGATCAAAGCACTACTTAATTACGGAATTTATTTTAACTCGAAAATACAGAATAACTTTGAAGAAATCCTTCATTAACAATGAAGGTTTATATTTTGCACTTAGCTATATTAAACTTCCGCGTTTTAGACAATTAAAATTTAAATAAAGCTTACGCTGCTTTGCTATCATAAAAAGATATTTCCTCATAAATCATATTTATCAGACTCGTGAATGGAAATATGAAGATTTTCTCAGTATGTAAATTTTTTTTGAGTTTTAACAGAGTTTAAATCTTGTAACGGATCAATTTCCACACTAAGTGGGGACAATACTAAACTTTCAATTCAGTCCATTGCACAGTGGTTTCGAACAACCGCGAAACAGATGTCAATCTTGAAATCTGAAAAATTTGTTGAAATTTACATTTTTTGGTCTGGCTGAAATTTATTAGCACTGAATACTTGGTGTCAAACTCTTAGAGGGAGAGACGATTCATTTCTTTAAAAAAGGTTTATAGCATGAAAAGAACTAAAATGTCATTAAAATTTCTATTTCTTTGTATAAAATCCAATACAATTCAGAAATTGAAAAATCTGTATATGGAATCCTTCTGTGAAAGGTCAGTTAAGTTGACCGAATGGAATTTGAAATGTTGCTTCCGTTTCAAGATCCAGACATTCCACAACAATGTGTTTGAGAGATATGCAACACCCTCATATGTAGCAAAGGGGGGCGGGCAAGTCCCCCAGTAGGAGGAGGTTGCGAGTATGGCCTTTACATAAGCGTGTTAAAACTGTATCCAATTTTCTCTCGGGAAGGTGGGTTAGGTTTCAATAACAGAGTTAGTCGCGTGGAATTATTTATTTAAAGGTACCATCGATTTTGTCAATATTGACACGTTAAATTTTATGTATTTGTTGTAATCACGCGCAGGTCGTTTCAATAAAATTTTCAGCAATTTTGGCAGCTGTGTCTGCCAATTTATTCTCTTCTATTCCCACACGAGAGGAAGAAAAATATAAAAGTTCCTGCCAATCAGATGACGATATAATAATAATAAAACTATTAAAGAGTGAATTCGGCGATAGCGAGATGTTAAGCATTAATGAATTTGAGTATACATGATGTACACTATAATCGTGACCCAATAGCCAATTTCTAAACCATTAGAAACCCTTCCCACTGGAAAGGGCTTTAAATGGCGTAAAGAATTGTATTTTGTTTTGTTTGAGTCAATAAATGTTTCGTGAAAAATTCAGAAGTCAAGAATTTTTCTAGTCCCCTGGTCCTATTAGTCATATTAAGTAAAATATTCTTGGGACACTAATATTTTAAACAAAAAAAAAAAAGTTCCACTCTTCTGCGACTAAAACTGACAGAATTACGAAGCTTTGAATTTCATTACTTTTGGACGCCGCTTTCTCAAGTCGTCCGAAGACTGGCGGATCTACCTTGAGGCGGTGGATGAAATGGTCTAAAATCGTCTACAGTAGTGATATTCAAAGCTTCCCAACTCGGCTAGTTTTAGTCTCAGAAGAGCGAGACTTTTGTTTAAAATGTTAGTGTCAAGAATATTTTACTTAATATGACTAATAGGACCGGGGGACTGCATAAAAATTTAGACATCACATTTTTTTTAGTAGTGCATTTATTGGCTCAAACAAAAATTATAATTCTTTACTTCATTTAAGGCATTTTTCCAATTGGAAGTATAAGCCTATCTGTAAAGGTTTAGAAATCAGCTATTGTGCCACGATTATAGTGGACACCTGGTATAATGTAGTGAACAACTGGAAATTTAGAGATATTAATTAGAGCGTGAAGGATTACTGCAATCTCAGCTATAAAAATAGAACGAGGATGACGAAGCTTAAAAGAAAATGAAGAGTTGTTAAAAATACACGAAGTCGGATTCCAAGACTTCGATACATCCGCAAAACTAGCAAAATTATGATATTGGTTTCGGTTGCTCAATGAACAGAGACATTACTCTATTCACGTGAAGAATGATCGAGTTGTTTGTATGCGCATTAAGAAGCGGTTGTGTTTATAATTACGAAGTGGATGACTGGGATGAGATACAATTTTGTTATAAAAATACAAGGACGGCATTTGACGCCTCATTTAGAGTACGGTTCAAAGCATTCGACATATCAACAGGGAATGGGAGACGTCCGAAAGGCTCCCGAGCATAATCGAAGGGTAGAATGATGGTATCAAGTTTAAGAATACTGTCCGGCAGAACCCCAAATTTCACTTCCACAGTCAAGTTTAGATAGGAATAAAGTTTTAAAAATTCACATCATCGATTTGTTGTCAACCCTCCAACTTGTTCTGGGTAGAACCTTAATGCACTCAACGCCTTTTTGCATTAATTCTTAAGTCAATAACATGGAGACTGAAAGTAAAGGCCAAGAAATTTAACTTTATCAATAATATTTATTATTTGACCATTCAATTTTCAATTCAAATCAGGATTCGAGTGCAATTCCTCTAACGAGAAAAGTGAATGCAAAAAGTTTTGTTTTTAGAAAATATAAATCCATTTTTTTTCAACCTATTATTCGATGTCTTGGAACAACAAATTGCAACCGTCTTTCGATAAAATGCCTATCAGTCTTGTACCAGAAATGTACAGATCTTCTATATAACGGTAACTCATAATACGGGTTGGTATACGTTTTAGGATATTATTTAGTTTTATAACGAACAGTGTAACACTTAAAATGCTGCCTTTGCGCACGTCTTCTTTTTGAATAAAATTGTCAGACTAACATATCGTCCATTTAGTCCAGTCAACGAAGGAAAAATAGAAAAAGAAAATGGTGTAGTTTTGAAATTTGGCACAGTTGTTGCGGGGGGGGGGGGCCAAAACGCCATCCTAAAAGCCCCCCCCGGGGGGGCCCCCCCGCGCCCCCAGCGGCCCCCCCGGGCCCATTTTCAGTTTTTCTTAAATATCTCGAAAGCTATAGGTTCTATTGAAAAATACTATATCACAAAATTAAACTACATGAAATTTCCTACAAAAATAGTCCTACAATGTTTTTATAGCATTAATAGTTTAGAAGACACAGGGAGATTTAAAAGTTAATATTTTAAAAATTCCTTATTGTAATGGTAAAAATCGATTAAAAGTGCTGAATCAACAACCCTCATAAAAACCTCTTGCCTATATAATAATTATACAGGGTGGCCATAATTTTTGCTGTTTCAGTTTCCCCGACTTTTCCAGGTTTTATAAAAAATTCCCCTGACTTTTTTCGGAGGCAGCCCATCAACCATAGAAAAAAAATCACCTGCACATTGGCCATACTAAGTATTCATTCAAGTCAGTATGGTTTGAATAAAAAAGCAAAATGTTTAAAAGTTTTAAATAAATGTTCTTTTTTCAAACAATAAACCATAAAATAACTAATACATCTTTACAATGAACAATTCTACTGTACCGAATTTTCCCAGGTTCTTCTGATTAAAAATATAAACTTAAAAAATCTTTGGGACGATCAAAATCTCAATAAAAATATACGTTGCAAAATAAAACATAAAAAGGCAGAGAAAAAAATGTAAGAAAACGATGTTCTACTGATGTTTATAAATTAAAACACAGAAGCATAATATTCTGTCACACGAATGGAATCGAATAGTTTGCAAGAGAAAAAAAAACTTTTTATTCCAACCAACTTCCTTCAATACGACTCAAAATGGACAATGTATAAAGAGAAATAAATATAATAAAACATCAAAGAAAGAAAAAAAAAAGAGAAAAATAAAATTCACGAAAATGGGGGGGGGGGAAACCTGAATTTCATTTAAAATTATTAAATAAAATCTACCTGATTTTTTTTCTTCTTTTTTTTTAATTACTGTACGTCAGCTCCCCTTGTGCTAAATCCATCACTTTGCTAATTTGATCTCGTACACAAAGATCTGGGTATGCGTAAAGAAAAAAAAAAAAACCCGAACATGGCTACATAATACTAAAAAATTGTTCTTTATATGTATTTTAACGCTGTCCCATACTTTAGAAGATCCCATAATTTATCAAATGATCAGTAATCATAATGTTCCCCAACACTCAGAAAAAACATACACAAAATAAACAAAAAAAAATGCTGAAAGAAAAAATATTAGCACTAATTTCAAATATTTCCATAATTCAATGAAAAATCTCCGGTGAAATGAAAAAAACTAATTTGGTGTGAGTACCCTATTTGATATTAAATCATCATAAAGCAGGCAGTGGATGCTAACTTGTGTGACAGTCTTCAAGAAATTCTATTCTGCTATCTGAATCTGGACATACCAGCCACATCCCGGTTCTTCAATAACTGAGTGTGATTATATACTATATAGATTTTCTTCATCTCAAGAAGTACTATCTAATTCAACTACCAAAAGTAATGCGATCTTGTTTTTATAGCTCAGTCAAGGGAATCCAAAATGGGGTGGAAAACATTAACTCATAGTTTTAAAATTATGTACACATGTCTGTGAGGGGCTTCTAAATGAAATATACTCCCTGCCTGTGGAGGGGTGAGTCTATGGCGCCATCTTGATTTCATCCCTCCTTTTTTTTAGTTTTTCCCAATATCTCGAAAAAGTCTAGTTAAATTACAATTGATTAAACAAAAAAGAGTACAAAATTCCCTACAACCATATATACTCCTTTATTTTTCTTCCAGCTTAATAGTTTCCCCAGATAATAATCTCAAAAGTTGCCGCCATCTTTGATTTCATCTCCTTTTCAGCTTCTCTTGAATATCTAAAAAATCTATCTAATTTTCAAATTGCATGTAATCAGCAAAATTAAAGACAAAAAATTCTTACACAAACACATGTTTTTATTTTTGTTTTGAATATGTTTCCTGAGATAATGGATTTAAAATTTGCCGTCATCTTGATTTTATCCCTTTATTTATTTATTTTTTTTAATATCTGAAACTATTTGATTTCAACATTAAATAGTTAATAAATGTGGGGCTCCTCAACCAATGCAAGTTTTATTTATTTTCTAGTTTAATAGTTTCAGTGATATTTAAGAAAACTGAAGGTCAAAACCAAGATAGTTGCAAAATTTGAAATCCATTATCTTGCAGAAAACTATTAAAGTTAAAACAAAAAAATAAAAGCATGTAATTTATAGGGAATTTTGCGCTCAATTCTGTTGACTACATGTTATTTGTACCTGAATAGATTTCGAGATATTCAAAACTAAACAAAAAGGGGTGGGTCCAAGATATGCCGCCGTGATCCTTACCCCCCCCCCCCCAGAATTTTGTGGGACTTTAGTATGTTTTATCAGAAGCCCCTAAAGAACATACAAAATTCTTTCAAAACTATAAGGATTTAATGTTTTTTTTTCAAACCCTTCATGACTGGACAGCCGAAATTTTGTCCTGAATTTTACTGTAAAGCCTCGCTCCTCTTGGCGAGGTGGTGTTTTACAAGGAACATGAATGGTATTCATTTGACTAATAAATAGTAAAATGACTTATTTTCATTTGTTGCCAACGTGGTGTTTCTATTCTATTTATGAAAAGATCAAAGGAATTATGCCTGCAATAAGTACTATCAAAATAAAAAAAAATCCAGGTTTAAATAAATTTCCTGATTTTCCTCTTTGTCTGGTCTCCGGAAATTACCCGACTAGTTCTGGTTTTCCGGTCGGTGGCCAAAATTCTGTTATACAACAGTAGTAATTGTATGTGTCGGAGAAGGGGGGAGGGTAACAAACCCATTTGATTGAATAATACCATGTCTCTGACTCACATCCGTTCCCATTCACAAGTCTCGTATCAGTCCAGTCAACGAATTAGAATTTAAAATTGTGTGTTTTCAGCGCAGTAGTTGTGGAGAGGCCTCTAAAAAATGACATACTAAAAGTAAATTGCCAGGAGATTTTCTGTTCTTGAATATCTTGAATCTATGGATCCTGGCGGAAAAACAACTTAGTTATAAATTAACTACACTAAATTCTACAAACTAGTCCTAAATTTTTGAGATAATAAGCAAGTGATTAAAATTCTTATTGTAATGAAATTACCAGGTGTTGAAGTAAATAAATTCCCTTGTGAAAGAGTTCATGCCTAAGCAATACTGTGTAGTATTAGGCAACGTTCACGACCTGTTAACTACGCTCCAAATGAGTGTATTTAGACAGTATAATCTAAATCTATATATCTATGCGGAGTTTACCTTAAACGCCCGCAACCAGCCTATCACAGTTCGACAGAAACGCTTTCTTGCCATTGAAGAAATGAGACCAGGCATGTTCAATTACCAACACAGAAAATGGCTGCTAAAGGAATCGAAACGAGAGTCGCTACAGGGGATGCTGATACTTATATTGCGAGATCTGGGTTAGAGAGAGCAACTTCTCATCCCAAGGGAAAAACGTAGACCTAGTCGTGTTTCTGATTGCTTTGGCACCGCCAGAAAGTAACTTTTTTTTTGAAACATGGCAAGGGACAAGTCGAAGCTAAATTATGTTTTACAAGAAAGCTGCAGAAAGAATTCTCTTTTACCTAAACCATTCTCCATACATTGTGTGGTTGCGACAAAACACCAGCTATTTATAGAAAAAGCAAAGCAATATAGTTACATTGTTCAAAAATCAACTAAACCAGATAAAAACATTGCTGCCATTTTTTATAACCCCTCATCAATACCAGATGCTATCTCACAAGCCGGTAAGATGTTCCTAGTACAAAGCAACTGCTGATGAACATAATTTGAATAAACGTAGATATGCAGCAATTCTCAAATCATCAACCAAGATCAAAGCCGATCTTTCCTCAATTCCTTCAACTAAAGGAGCGGCGGAGCAACACACGTTTAGCAAAGTGCTTCTGTTTTGGTACCTTTAATGATATCTGTACCAAAGGTGCACCTCTAGAAGAAGAGGAGTTCGGATTTGATCAAATACCAGAAAAACATGGTGAAATTTAATTACGAGCAGGTGTAAAAATGGGTTATGCACATTTTTGTGTAGGTATGCGTATATATATGATATTGTAATAGATAGCCACAATTTTGAAATAACTTCCTTTCATAAAACTAAAACTAACATTTTCAACCACTTATTGTAATTTGTACTTTTTCAAACTGCTATAATAATATTCTAAACTATTCATCCTAAGAACAATGTGTAGGACTATTTCTGTAGGAAATTTAATTTAGTTTAATTTTGTACTTCAGTTTTTTTCCGCTAGGATCCATAGTTTCCGAGATATTTAAGGAAAACTGAGAAATCCCCCATTTCAACCCCCTGCACCCATGCGCACCCTCCACCAGCGGGGACTCTTAGTACGTCGTTTAGGACACTCTACCCAATAACTGTGCCAAATTTCAAAACTACACCATTTTTTAAATTTACAATTCGTTGACTGGATTACAAGTAGAAGGAAACTTGTGAATGGGGATGGATGTGAAATAATTGTTCATCAAATCGGTTTGTCACCCCCCGCTCCGACACATACAATACTACCACTGTATAATTATTTTACAGGCAAGAGGTTTTTATGAGGGTTGTTGATTCAGCACTTTTAATCTATTTTACCATTACAATAAAGAATTTTAGAAATATTAACTTTTAAATCCCCCTGTATCTTCTAAACTATTGATGCTACAAAAACAAAGTAGGACTTATTGTGTAGGAAAATTCATGTAGTTAAATTTTGTAATCGAGTGTTTTTCTGATAAAACCTATAGTTTTCGAGATATTTAAGAAAATCTGAAAATGCCCCCCTTTAAACACCCTCTTTACTCTCCGCGCACCCCCCCACACACACCGGGGGGGTATGTCGTTTAGGACACTCCCCCAAACAACTGTGCCGAATTTCAAAACTACGCTTTTTTTTTCTATTCGTTGATTTTTCGTTGACTGGACTAATTCCGCTTTCAAAGCTTCTGCGACTTAAATTCTGAATAAAAATTGGAAGACTTCCACACGTTTAAATCATGGAGATATGGCATATTAAAAGATTTACAAGTCCTGTGAGAGGCCTTTTCAATGTCAAAGGAAATGACCATCAAGTGTTTTCGATGTAAAAAGGCATGTCGAAAGTCAGTCACTAGAGACAAAATATTATCCAATGTAGATCGGCTCTTTTCACTTTCTCGTATACGAAGTATACAAAGAGAAAGTATTGTAATCGTCAAAAAATTCGAACTCGAGATTTTGACGAATCTCCACGTTTTAGACATCCCTGAGTCCGAAAAACACAATTTTGGAATTATGTCTGTCTGTGTGTCTGTGAACACG